>JANHGB010065158.1:0-40382 GCA_026283785.1 Coracopsis vasa | reverse complement strand
TTACATGCTGAGGTATGAGCAGCCAAGTAACCCAGATCTGTCTAGAAACTGGTGTGCCTGGGATGAAATGACACTGGTGCCCCTGGATGGCCAGAACTGTGCATATCTGTTCCTCAGCTGTTACTGTATGTGTACATGACTGCTGATTTCCAAGCCCAGGTGTATCAATCACTTCCACCTCCTGTCTAGTAGAGGCTTATTTAGCTAGCTCTGGCATTCAGGTAACAATGCTAATATAGTCCACATGCACAAATGCAGAGTCACAGAAAAGCCACATAGCAACAGCAACTCATGACCCCTCATGACAGGTAGTAATGGCACTGCTAAACCTGGGTTAACCCTTTGATTATCGTCCTGCACTCTGTCCCCTCAGCCTCTTGCTTTTCTGGAAAAGATACAGACGTCATGGCTCAGGGCCACTGTGAGTTTCCCAAATTCACAGCATCTCAGTTTAAATGTCTTATATTTACCACAGTTGATCGTTCCACACATATGTTTATTTAACCTAAGTCCTTACAACCATGAGAAACAATGAAGAAAGCTCATATTCCTACCCCTTTCTCTTAGTAGTTGTGTGTGGGTAATTTTGTGAATCATATTGTATACACAGAGCAGCATTGTTGGGTTATGAAGTGCAGTCGCAACTTGAAGACAAGTTGATTGTATGCTGGTGGCCTTGACAGGGGTGCTGGCAGGGCTTGAGGGTGAGGTGCAGTGCCGCAGGGTGTGGAGGTTTTCCACACTTGTCTTCTAAATAAAGCAGTGTGACACTTTGTAATTACACGTCTAAGGATCAAAACACAAGAACAATATTTCATAGGGTACAAAGCAGTTCCCACATTTTTGCAGAATAAAGAAAAGTTATCTGAAAATGTGAAAAGCAAAGTAGATGATTTGTGACCAGTTGCAAAGTTTGTCACTGCCATATCTAAGATTAAAAACTATCTAATTTTAGGCTTATAGAATGTGTAATACCAAAGCTGCCTCTTATCCATGAACATGCTTGGCTCAGCCTGTACTCCCTGCACACCTGGAGTACTAGGGAGAGCTTCCAAAGGGCCCAGTACAGAGTCATGCAGAGTTTAGGATTACTAAGGAGTTTTGGGACATCATTACAAAGGATTACTGTCAGCTTCATCTTAATAGCAAGGCTTGCCATTAAGCAATCAGCCATGAGTGATTGCCAAAAGCAAAATACATGGACACAGTGCCGTGGGCTGCTCCTTTACACCTTTATCACTGTGCATAATAATGATCCATTCAGATCATTACACACTCTTGTCTTTCAGTCATCAGTGCCTCAAACCCAGACTGACATGAGCAGCCAATGGATTTTGTCCTAATGCACAAAGACATCTCAAGGTTTAAAGCTTTTTTGAAGGGTGGTTGATTACCATAGCCAAGACTTGTGCTGTGTATGAGCTACTCCATGGGCCAGGATGATCACATTCTCATCTCTACAGCTGTATACTATCTTGTCTCTAGCAGAGTTGAGCTAAGGCTTGAGAAGAGCTCATGGCAGAGGAGTATTTACACCGTAAATTTATTCTCCAATTATACAATGCTTATTGTCATGGACCTCCAGAAGCATGTTTCATTTGCTCTAATTTAGGGAGTAATGCAATCCATTTAAGAAATAACAGCACTTAAATGGTATTTGGATGAATTTCAAGAACACTTAAATCACTTTGTTTGTTTGTTCTCTATGATAAACAAGACTAAAACATAATGGGAAAGAGTAAGCTATTGAAATATGAGGAAAATGAAAACCATCAATATTTAATAAAGATGGTACATGCATTGTCACCAAACATTGCACAAAGTTTCTGAAGAGCCTTAGACCATCAGTCCCTCCCAAAATGCATATTCTACCTATAGTGAGGGGTGTAGTCTTTTCCAAATATGTGGCTCTACTTCCTGGCTGATTCTAGTCTGTTTCCCTTGAATACAGTGATAACAGGGCATTGGGAGGACTGCCTACAAGACAGACATGCTCACGTGCAGCCTGTATCTCTGTCCTGATCGTGGCACTCTGTATTTTTCCTTTATGTAATGAATGGTGGGGTTGTGTACTGCTGGCTGATGATTGCAATAATAGTACAGTGACCTCCAGTGCTTAAATCCTTTGCTTCCAGACCTACCACAGAGAAGGAAGCAGTGAGCTAACAGGTTAACTGCAAGGTCATAAGCTTAATGAGGTTTTAAATATTGCAGCTCACAGCACAGGAGACTATACTAACACTAAATTAAACAAGAGGGTTAAAAAACACCTTTAGGATAAATGATTATTACCAGGGCATGGTAATAAATGTAGATTTCTGTGTTTTCCAATAACATCTCTCATTCAGAATATTAAAGCAATTTACTAGGAAATCCCTATCACCCTCTTGTGATGAAGGTAAGTAATACATAGGAATCACTTCCCTATTTTTGTGTAATCACTTCTCTTCAATAATATATAATAATATTACAGAACACTTTGGGTCAACATTTCTCATTTAATGTCAGAAGAAAATGTGATAATATGGGGAAGTGCTAGAAATTTATGAATATATCAAGGGTAAATATCTAACATTCACTTCAAAGCGCCACAGAAATATTAATAACCTTTTTGCCATTGCTTCTCATACAAGTGTTTTCAAGGGGGAAGATAGTTTTCTGCCTCTTCCTTTCACCAGATTACCAAAACACAGATCTTTGATAGTTAAATGTCACAACAGGGCAGTTTTCCTACTTGCAGAATCATTAACAAATGCAAATCCTGGCCAAAAAAGAAACCTTTCCTGAACATCCCATGGACTGCCCGCAGTTTGGCTTGTACTCAATTATAAGTGTAAGTGGTTAACTGAAGGGATACTTTTTGCATTCCCTGCTTTCCCCAGGCTTGTTTTGTTCATCCCCATGGAAGCCAGGTTTGCAGTCTGAAAACTGTACTCCTAAGTGTTGCATACTAAACAGCAATGGATAGAGTTTATCAACACCAAAGCAGTTCCCCTCTATCTGTCATTCTCCTTGGCTTGCTCCTCAAATGAGTGAAATTTGTCCGCAGATGTAGTTTGTATTTTCATTCTGGAACTTCAGTAACAGCTATAGCATTGCAAAGAAGGTGCTATGGCTGAGATCAGAATGAGCTATATACACATTTCAGATCAAGATTAATGCTGGCAGCATCCTTTTTAGAACATACAACAGAGAAGCAAGGAAGGAATATTCTTAATTGTCTTCAGTCTGTTGGCAGCTTTTTACAGGGTGAAATTACACAGGAAAAGGTTATGTCAGTAAGGACAAGAAAATGTAAGAAATTATACATTTTAGTTCTGTAGCTGAATTGTGTCTTCTGGAATTGTGATATCAGTGATGAGTCTGACTGGTTTCATATCATCAATAAATCAGGACCCTGTAGCTCTGTGACTCAGATACCCTTCAGGAAGGTTTTTCCACCTTATTGGTTATGTTTTCTGATGTAGAGCTGCCATTTTTTTAAAATAATAATTGATCATATCACAATGATTATTGTAAATGTAACAGGTCCAAGGAAAATGCTGTATTCTGCAAAATTAGGAATTTCCCCGGTGAATTACATCTCTATTCAAATCCCACAGACCTTTTATCACACTCGTGCTCTGAGAGGGAAATGCCAGCTCTTTTCCTTTAGCTAAGAGACGAATTGCCCTCTGTTTTATCCCTTGTATAAACTCGGACAAATGATGAAAAACTGCAGGAATAGCAGCTGTACAGTGCTGATCCAATTGTCTGAAGTCAATAGAACTGCTAGGAGGCATAGAACTTGCGGAGTGCACTGATTTCTTTGGCAGCTGAAACAGTAAGAAAACAATTGTTTCAGTGACAATGCACAGTTTCTGAAAGGTTGAGGTTATGACAAGGGTGGTTAAATGGTGGCTTTTGAATTGCATGAGGATTGTGAACAATTCAAGTACAGCATGTATGCCATATCTGCAGCGTATAATTGGTTGGTTGGCTGTGCTAGCACAGAGGCTGCTGGGCAGTTCACATCCTCAGCTGTGGAGGAAAGTGAGCTGGCACCACTGGGCCGCTTGGGAGCCAGCTGTACACTGGAGCTGGCTCCCTCCCACAGGGAGCTACAGCCCCCTGCAGAGCCCTTGTCACCCAGGAGCTACTCCTGGAGCTCTTCAAGGAGGGCCCTGTGAGGTGTGACAAAGCAAATGCCTGGGACAGCATATTGCTGAGAACAGCAAAATGTTTCTGCCTCTTTTTCACATTTTTCAAATCTTTCTGCCTCTTTTTCACATTTTTCCTTTATGACTGCTGCTACAGGCAGGTGGGGTGGTAGACTTTACTGCGCCACCCCTGGCAGTGCAGTTGGGCAGTTACTTTCTCTTCTCCTACCTCCTGTCTCCCATTCTTGGTCCTTTCCTCTTAACCAATGCTGAAAGAACATGTACCACTTTGCTTATGGCTCCAGCTCTGAGTTATGCTCAGCCACCTGGAGGTGATGGCATGTAGCTAACTGCTCAGGAATTGATTCTCCTGCCTTCCCTTGAATGTGATCTTAGCACTTTCCTGAGTTACTTTCTCAGAGTTGCAAGTACAGATGTGCTCATCTTGCACAATTAGCATCAGTGGAAGGTACTATCATCAATAGCTGGTGCCATGCAGCTTAACAGAACAGGGAATTGACATTTAAACAAGATGAACAGGTGCATGTGGCCTGTCCTGAATATTACTGTCTAGTCTGGAAAAGACTGAGCATGGTTACTCATAGTTACTCCATATTATTTCACAGGATTTAACTGTACACATTTACACGGAGTTACCTGCCTATACTTGGCCGTTGTATTTTTCTCAGTTCACCTCATCCAACAATAACCCACCACCTAAACAAGTAACATTTGGTACCTTATTTTGTTTTCATTGAATTACTGTGGTCAGTACCTGTCACCCTGGCTTGTGATGAGAAGCACATTGCTATTCAAGTACTGGTTTCTGTGGGTTTGCTCAGAGGGTGACGCAGTTTTCACATGCAGGGTCACACTGAAGGTGAACTTTCCCATCGAATTCTTGGCAGCAGCAAACTTGCTAACTCTTTAAGAAAACTGAAACAGCAGTGATCACGTTGCAAGCTCAGGCCCTGAGGAATCATATGAGACCTTCAAAGTCTGAAGCTGCCTTTCTTTGCTCATCCAAAAGCTGCAATGAGTGGCTCAGTGGGATTCGTCAGGCAGGCTTGGCTCATATTTTAAATAGCAATAAAGAGCTTCAAAGTTCTTCAAAGAGCTAGGGAAGAAAAACCCAAACTAGAAGCTATCCTGTTTTGTCAAATAAATGAGGCCACACCTGCAGCAAAACGATATATTGTGTTTTGCCATTGAGTCAGTGTGTCAGCTAATTGTGACTAAACAATTTTACAAGTCATGCAGCAATTATGTAGCGAAACCAGAATTAATCAGAATTAATTCAGCACCACCCAAAGGCTGTGACTCCAAATCCATGGCAATGTGTCAGTTACAGGAGACGAAGTGTAAAGGAAGCTGATTTGAGGCAATTTGTGCACAGAGATTGCAAAAAGCTCTCGACAGAAATGGGCTACATCATTTTATTTCTACCTAAACCCAGTAGTTTCTCTTTGTAACTCCCATCCAGGTTCCCCCGAGAAACCTATCTCACTGCAATAGCTTTGTTTGGATAGTTCAGCTGAGGTGAAAAATACATCTCAAGATGGGAACTGTTTTGTCATTTTAATCAGGTGGCAATTGCAAAGTGATCACATTATAAGGTTTCAGAGTATCACCTGTGTGGAATATTAGTATCAAGGTCTATTGCTGTTATTATAAACATGGTATAACCTGTTCTGTTCAGATCTGTTCCCAGAACTCTATAAAAATTGGACATTTTAGAGTCTTTTCCTGAATAATGTAACTAATTTTTTTCTTTTTGTGAACTACCATATTCTGTTGAGGATCACCCTTTATACAAGGTTTGGCAAAGGAATTTCCATTTTATTAAAGAGACTGTGATCTAATAATTTGGCCAAGGAAAATCTGCAGGTCCTCTGAGAATCATCTTAGCACATGTGGTCCTTTTTTTTCTAGTGTATAGTTGTTCTACTAATGTGCTGAGGGCTACATTTTATCCTCATGCAATATTAGCTTCTCAAGAAAATTTTCAGAATATATTAAGGCATGAGACGGTGTAGTCTGTGATTATTTGAAAACGTAAACCCTTGTTCTGTCTGTTGCTCCTGCCCCCAGATTCCTGTGCAATGGCTGTTTTCTCTTTTCAGAAGCTAAACCAGCACAGACAAACCTTGTTTCCTGAATGTTTGATGGGGTAATGAAAATTAATAGTAGCCCCTACAAACACCATTGATTTTTGAAATCTCAAAGATTGACACCTCGTCTTTGTATTTGAAACAAGCATCTATCTGTTTGTTGTAATAAATGTAGGTATGCGTGTATACCCTGCTACCTGTGAGCATTGTCTGCAGACTCGGAGGAGCTCAGGGGCATATTTCAAATTCACTTCAACAAGGGCACCAGGCTGTGTTATAAGGATTTCGTAAAAAATCCATCCCTTAGAATCTTGTAAGTAATCTCTTGGATATCCTACAGGCTTTCTTTCATAAAGCTTTCAACACAGAGTTGAGTGGGCTGCGCACTTGTGTGTAAAGCTGCCCTGATTGAAATGCCAATATTCTCTTTTTCTCTGTGCTCTGAAATTTACTATTGCAATAAACTGGAAGCATTCCCTTGCATACCAAACTGGAGCAGCTGTGAAGAACAACCACTGAAACCCCTCATTTATTTCATGGTTTCTCTTTAATTGACAACAGCCTTCAATCCTTCCTACTGGCCTATTCATTGTCTCCCTCTCCTGGAGATTCAGTCTGGATTCAGTGTACAGTAAATTCATTACTGAGCTGCAGCACCTTCCCTCTCTGAAAGGAAGGGGAAAGAAAGAAAACCCACTCTAGTGAGAATCACAAGCATCTAATATTAGTATTTTTCTTTTATGAAATTATTTCTTTTTAAACTTTTAGGTCTTTTCCACAACACCCACAGCAAACAGCCCCCACCGCCTCCCCCATCTTCCCATCCAAGTCTCTGTTAAGGGAGAATATGTTAAGAGGATATTTATCTTTCTCCCTGACTCCAAATAACCAGTGCCGGAGACAGTGTAATACAAATATTTCTGAATAATTTATTAAATGATTGATAGGCAAAAAGTATTGCAAACAAGGTATTTTAGGCATATTGTTTAATCAGCAGCAGTAAAACTGCTCATTTCATAAAGAACATGAATAATTAATTTTAATGCTAAAGGATGAGAATTCCTGTAATGCATTATTTTTAAGAATGACTTAACCATCTCTAATCAGAAACTGGGGAGCATGTGTATGAGTAGTATGCAGTGTGAACGGGACACCTTCCACTAGAGCAGGTTGCTTCAAACCCTGTCCAACCTGGCCTTGGGCGCTGCCAGGGATTAGGCAGCCACAGCTTCTCTGGGTGCTCTGTGCCAGCGCCTGAGCACCCTCACAGGGAAGACCTTCTGCTTAATATCTAATCTCAGTCTCCCGTCTATCAGTTTCAAGCCATTCTCCCCTGTCCTATCCCTACAGGCCCTTGTAAAAAGCCCCTCTCCAGCTTTCTTGTTAGCCCCTTTAGGCACTGGGAGCTGCTCTAAGGTCACCCCAAAGCCTTCTCTTCTCCAGACTGAACAAGCCCAGCTCCCTCAGCCTGTCTTCATAGCAGTTCTCCAGCAAAGTAACTGAAACCAATGAGAAAAGTGAGCTAGATGGTAGATGTTTTGTTTCTACTCCATTCAGTGAACATTTGCAAAGTATTTAGTCCCTTAAAAAAAAAAATAAAAGGAAAATAGAGGTACAGAATAAAAATATCTACAGAAACTAAAGCTCTCTGCTACTAAATAAAGTAACAGTGAGTATCACTCATCCATTAAATGTCAATAAATAATTAAAAATTATCTGTAATTTGAAATGCTTGAACTTGTATTGATTCCCCTGTTGGTTCTGTGTACACTTGCAAAGTTTAAAAACTCTTCATTTTGTAATTTTTCTATGCAGTCATTAGCATTAAGAGAAAATGGAAGGACAGTGGATAAATCATTATGAGATGAGTATCAGGAATGGAAAAAAGATAGATTCCCTGAAGTGAGACTAAGCCTTCACTTTGGCAGATTAGCTCCTGGCTTCTAAATCTTCCTCCTGAGAGTACATAGGAGGTAACAGGATATTATGTCTTTCCTTCAGCTACCTGTTAGGAGACTTGGAAGAAGCCCAAGTCGTGCCCTGGTTTTGGGCAGCGGGGTGTGATAGCAAGGCATGGGCCTTGGGTAAACCTTTGGCTTGTTGACATTGATTCCACAATTCCCTGACTCAGGAGGCAGGATTTCAACCATGTGCCCCAGCCAAGTGCAGGGCACAGGCTTCCCCTCCATGTCTGGGTGTAGGGTGTGGGTTGTCAGCAGCATTTTATGTCTGCAACAGAACCTTCGGTCAAATCTTTGTGGGTAATTGATGTGTTACTCTCTCTTTGCTGTGTCAGAAGTCATGGCCTGGCCTCAAGTATGTCAATGTCTTCCTGCTGTGGACATTCTCCCCCTCTGTAACAGAAAGCAAGGAACTTTTCAGAGTCTAAAGCTAAAATAATGAGAAGTTGTATATGCATATGAAACACATTCCCCAGTACAGTGCCATAGATAAAAATAAAAAAAATATACTTCAGAGTAAATGAATGAATGAAATTTAAGACTGATACTGCAAAATAAATTTGGACTGGCTTTTTTTGGTGGGGGGAACTCATTAGACTGTGAAAATTAATCACGCTGTGCATAGTACCCCACTGGCAAGACGTTACTCACTGTAAAATAATTCTGTTGTTTGGGGACTTTGCACACGTACTAGATTGATGGTGATTCAGTGTTTACTGAGATTTTTGGTTTGCATCTCATTTATGTTTATGCCTACCAGATGGTCTTTGTTTGTCATAGTATTTGTTAGGATTTTTTAATCTTGTATTTGAATGTCTGCATGATGAAGATGCTCTGTAAGTAAGAGAAGAAATTGAGCGATATTAAATATCACAGAAGTGATTGCTAAGGTAAAGAAAGAAGATTATGATTGTAAATAATAGTTTAAGGGAAAAGATCACTATTTTGGTTATGGGGATAAGATCTGCAACAAAAATGCCTGCTTTGGTGTGTTCCTAGACTTGAGTTTGGGGATTTAATGTTAGGGAAAAAGCTAAAGTAGGTCAGTTTCCAAGAAAACTGTTTTAGTAGCAAGACTTCTTTTCTTCTAAACAAGCCATTAAAATCTTGCTGTCCAAGACATGTACACCAGAGAAGCCTAGAGCCCCTAACACTGTATTTATAAGTGTAATACAGGAGCCACATAACAAGCAATATCTGGCCAACCCTTTCAGTCTTTCCTCCTCAGAATCTTAAACTGGTTCGTGTTAGAGGCACAGGGCCAAGGTTCAGTCCTTACTGTTGAGTGTTGCAGAGATCACTGTTACAAGTTGACTTCTTGTATAAGAAACAAATCTTAGCCCCTGGTTTCCAGGGATGGACGTTGCTATCTCTAGTATTGTTTGTTTGGGCAATATTGATCTTGCCTGGCCCCAGTCCCTTCCTGGAACAGGAAAAGCATGCAAAGATTTTGGAACCCATGAGAAATCTTTTATCATTTCAGATAATGGAATAGTCTTTTCAGTCTACAATGGCTGAAGCTTTATGAACAGGAGTTAGGTCATAGATCCTCAAGGAAGATTTTTCCCACAGTAGATACCAGAAAAGCTTTTGACAAATTTCCTGCAAAAGCACATTTTGCTATAAAATACCCTGATAATCATTCTATGTAAAGACACAGAAACTGTAAAGACACAGAAACTGGTTTGTTAATCTTGCAAAATTCAGCTAATAATAAGATATGCTCTTCATGCAAAGTCAAATGAAAATATTATCTCTACAGCTCCAGAAATATATATAGTGAGAATAAAACCAAATAGCCTTAGGTAAACCCAGGAGGCAAAAATACAAACTCCAGAAGTCATAGAATCAACCAGGTTGGAAAAGACCTTTAAGATCATGAAGTCCAACCATTCCCCAGCGCTGCCAAGTCCACCACTAGCTCATGTCACGGAGGGCGTCATCTGCATGGTTTTTGAACTGTTTCTGTTGTGAAGCTAACTGAATTATTTTCCTTCAACTGTAAATGGGTAGGTCTTGAGACATGATGATGAAGGAAAGGTAAAATAGAGTTTGGGACCATAGACCATTGTCTCAAAAAGAGACAGTGCAAACAAGATAGTTTCATCACACCGCTTTGTTGAAGTTTAACCGTAGTGCAGAGGAGACAGTGGTACCAATTGCTTAGTATGGACTGTGAGAGAAAAATTGTTTTCTGGTAAACTGAATCCAGAATAACCAGAGGAGATGGTAAATAGAGTTGATAGTGAAAGAAATTCAATAACCTCCAAGTCTGTGTCCTTAAGTCATTTGGTAATGGCAAATACTAATAGCAATCATGGTTAGAAGTGTTTCACTTAAATAAACAGAGCTGTGGCTGGAGTCTCTATTTCTTTCACAGAGTAGGTTAAAATAAACTTCCTATTTTCTCACCCAGGATATGTTCTTCCCATTGGGAAGTAGGTACGAAAGGAGAATCAGAAACTGTTCTACCAAAGGAAGAAGGGAGGACAAAGCAAGCAAAGACTGGGAGATTTGGAAACCCTGAAATAGACACCACATATTTTGCCAAGCACAACAAAAAGAGCACAGGTGTCCGTGTATCTGAAGTATGGTCAGCAGCTCTGACGACTGGTTAAGACTGTAATATGTCTATACTGTACATTATTAAGAGCTGAAAAGCAGATAGTGGTTGGTGCTAATTCAAGTTGATCTTTTCATAAGTATCTTTTCCTGTGATGGAGTGGGCAAGACATTATTTTTCCTCCCTTAAAAAAAAATCTTCATGCATTTGTACAGTTCTCTGGTCTGTAGTTGTCATAATCAGAATATGGATGAAATAGATAAATATTAGTCTATTTACATGAAATAACTTGCTGAAAAAACAAGGCTTTTGGAAAGTAAGTAGTTATTTATTGAAGCTTTGGAAGTGGGGAAACAACTCTAGTGTATAGATAAGCATACGATATAAAGGATTTCATCGCGCATTCTCTGTCTCCAAAGGTGAAGTTTCTCAGGTTTCTCACCTAAAAATTATTTTTCCCTAAAGTATTATCCCAGGGCCTCCAAATCTGAACTTCCCTGTCTTGATCCCACTCTTCTTCTGTGCTCCTTCGCCCTCTTGCTTCTTCTTAATATCTAACTCAGATAAAACTCAGAGAAGTGACTAAAGAGATTAAAAGAGCAGCATGTTCCTCCACCCTTTGGGGGAGCAGAGTGGGGGAGTGCAGGATGAAGCTCCAGTGAATACTAGGGAAACATCTAAGGAATCTAGTAATGTCAAATACCAATTCTCATACTCTGTTTCTTACCAAGTAGTCAAGGATACCAAAGCTTACATTTACCTAGACTAGCTTCAAGCCCTTTCCTTAGCGCCTAAAATAAAAAACTTGTCACACTGTATGATCAATGCAGTGTGCAAGCACTATCAGTAGAACATTGGTCAATCCAAGATGTCAGGTTCTCTCCAGCTGCAGTGGAAGCTAACAATGAACTCCTAACATGACATCCAAGATAAATCTACAAAATCACATGTGGTAAAACTAGGCCAGTTTCGTATTAACAATAAGATATAGTAGGACCTGATAGCATGTTAATAGGCTGCTTGCATAGATGGTATTTAATCTACCATTGCTATGCAAACAACTCTGTAAACAAAGTACAATAGTTATTCTGCTTGGCCAGTGCTCAGCTATTACAATTTGTAGAAAGAGCATAATTTCCTCCAGTGGAAGTTTCAGTGGGAATTCTAGTTCATGAAGGACAGAGGGTTGGAGCCCTGAACATTTGTAAAACATGTAGAAGAGTGAACGCTTTGGAACAGTTTTGGGAATGTCAGTTTAAGGCTCTCACATAAATGCACAACACAGAAAGGGTTATAATTTAAAGAAGATTTCGCCATGTGACTAATTAGGTTTAGTAACTTTCTGTCTTGAGCCTTCTTTTCTCCTCAAAGGAGAGGAGAAATGGTAAAAACCTCTTTGATGTAATTTGAAAAATACCTGACCTATGATGTAGGACCCAAGGTGGTAAAAATAGAATCCTTGGATAGAACAATGAACCCCTCTTCTGGTTTACTAATTAACTCAGTAAAAGATTTCCATGCTTGTTGCTATAGACATTCATTCATAGAAAGATCTAACTTAAGGATTTCTAATCACTGCAGCATGAAACCAAGCTTTGGTAATTCTGAATAAGAAAGGCACATCAAATATATACTGAGAGCCATAGACCTTGACACTGGATCTATATATTGATTTACTCATGTATTTCCAGATAATGATACAATCTTGTGCATGAATGACAAGGATACAATATGACTCACTTCACACAAATGTATGTTTCTTATGTACTGATATTTACGCATCTCAGAAGTTGTTCTTGACTCCCTTTTAGCTATTGAGTAGAAATAGACAATTTAAAAAGTGTGATATTTGACACAGCTAATTGTTGCCTAGAAGTGTCCATTCTTCCTCCATTGACTCTAAAGGTGCTCAAGACTGTTAGCTCAGAGGTAAACCTGCATTTGCTCACCTAAACCAAACAAGAAAGCCAGATCCCATACAATGAATTAACTAGGAAGGTTTTCAGTTACAATAGGAAAGTCTGAATGGTGAAAGTTTGGATGGTGTGAATCATACTGGACATTTCTATATCTACAAGTTTAGCTGAATTCTGTATGAGCTTAATCAAATGAGTTAGATTAGGACACACAGTGGATTAAACTGCAGTAAAAGCAAACAAGAACATGTAATGTTTAAAAAAACCAAACAAACCAAATCAATTATATGAAGATGCATAGAAACATCCCCCATCATCTAATCTGATCCCACTAGTAGGGTCTGGGGCAACCATTCGTTAGGACTGAGATGTTCCTGGTGAGAAGGGAAAGCTTTCTGCATAAGCTGCTGGGAGAGCAAGTGGAATGAAAAGAATTTGGAAAAAGTTTATAGAAAATAAAGACTGAATCTTCTTTAGAAACATTGAATATTTTTATTTTTCTTCCTTTCTGTATCTAGGGATTTCTTGTGCTCTTGCAACTATTTTAGGTTACCCTTTTCATAGCTAGTCACAAGCCTCTCCTTCTTTTGCAGGCTCTGAAACTTAGTGTTGCAACTGAAGAGAGATGCAACAAAGGCTTCTGCCAGAGACAAGTTATTTTCCCCCCAAAGGATAGCCTGTTAAAGCAATAGCATCAATGTTTACATAAATTCACACCTCTCTCTCCCTTTTATAAAAGAAAAGCAATAAACCACAAAAAAAGAAAACCCTTCCCCAAACCCTGAGGCCCACATCTGAAGACTTTCATGATCTTCAACAGAAAACCCAGCTTTCTCAGTAACTGAGATCAACAGCCTCTCTCAGTGAAAGCAACCTTACCCAGACAGGCAAAAAATATTAATGCACGTAAATCACATTAGTGCCAGGAATATCCTCATTAAGTAACAATTGTGCTAATTCTTGATATTTCCTTTAAGAAAACAAGGAGCAATCCTGCAATACATCTCAATAATACTGAAATGTCTGTGGTTCAAAGGCACCTGCCACTTGGGAGGCTTACCCAGCACCATAGCTTTTAAACTTGGATAACTAATTAGCATCTGATTTAGGAATGCTTCGTATTGGGAAGGAAACCTGAAGTCACTGGAAGGGCTCCTTGTCAGA
Source organism: Coracopsis vasa (assembly GCA_026283785.1). Lineage (NCBI taxonomy): Eukaryota > Metazoa > Chordata > Aves > Psittaciformes > Psittacidae > Coracopsis > Coracopsis vasa. Next base: position 26,528 of record JANHGB010065158.1, on the reverse strand, counting down.
AAGCTGTCCTTAGAACTTTATGGGGCTTTTTTGCAACCAACATTATTTCTAATTGTATGAAGTAGGGGGGGAAAGAAAAATCCTGTAAAGATCTTTTAATTTCCAGGTAACTTTTGAATGGGGGGGAAGTGTGTGTTTGTAGTTGTTGTTTGGTTTAATGTTTCATGGGAGAAGAATTGGTAGGCGGAGCACATCTCAATCAATATGTTTTTCTATGACATCCTGGCAAGCAGGAAGGACTCCGTGCTTTTTTTGTCAAGTTATTATTTAAGTATTTTCTATGAGTTAATGATGCTCCCATTCTTGCAGGGAACCTACAAGAAACAGAAACAAGTTAAGCAAAATTGTTTAACAGAAACAATTGCAGAACTTGCTGTTCCAGTGTACTACAGTATGCTCTCAAGACCATGATGTTGAAATGTTAACTAAATAAAAACAATAAGAGCTGTTTTAAGGCACTGCTGCAGGATGACTATTGTGTGTGCTCTGCAGTGGAAATACAGGTTTAAAAAGTTTGGATCCTGAGCTGCAGCACTAAGAATGGACATGAATTATATTTTTTAAATTATTTACAACTTCACAGCATTTGTGGCTTTAAATTATTGATGCCAGTGACAGCAACTGTCAATGAGACAAAGCTTCCACTGAAATAGTAGTGGCAGTGTGCTGTGGTGCTGGGGACTGGTTTGGTTCAGCCATTCCAATCCTTATTAAGGAAAAATGTCACTTCTCATGTTAGGGGAGCAGAAAAAAAGGAAGAAAGATCATTATGAAAGTTTCATGCAATAGTCTTTGATTACAGTGTGTCTTTTGGAACTCTTGGGATAGCAAAAATGTGCTAAGAATGGAAGAGGTTGGTCTTTACAGTAAGTGACTGCATAATGTTTGCTGCAACACTTCTTTTATATGTAGGGTTATAGCAGCTAAAAGGTCCCTGCTGCACCACAAAGGATGAGGAAGCACCATGTGTTAGACTTTAGGAGGCACGCTTGTCCCCATCTGTGCCCCACAGTACATTGTTGAGGGCAGTGTAACTCCACATTCAGGCAATACTTTCAGGACAAAGGTATTAGCCTTTCCAGGTGTGGTAGAAGCACTTGCACCTCTATTGGTATAGCAGCAACAATCAGAAGTACTGCAGATCATCTGTCTTCTTTATTACTGCTGCTCTCTCCTGCTGACCTGTGTGGCTGTAATCTCTTGAATCTGTCTGTCTGTATCTGACAGCTTCCTAATAAAGTTCTGTTGCTTCAGGTGCAAAAGGACACTCCTGTTTGAAGTATGGTGGTGTAAGCCTCTGTTTTCCCCTGCTGGTTTATTCAAGTTCAAAGCAACAATATGCTAGATAAAATTAATGAAGAGAAAAGGAGTACCTTGTGTTATTTGGATCTGGAAATTTGGTTGGACCCATTATTGCTGAAAGAGAAGATTCCTGGTGTGAAACATCAGTGAGCCATGTGCATGCTGCATATGTACTCACAGAGCAGAGGAGAGCTGCGCAGAATACAAAATTACATCCTGTACTACTGCGGATCAGGTGCTGAATTGTAAAGACAAGTGCTGTATTTAGAGTGGGGAAATGACCAAAGAGTAATTTTCTGTAGATAATGATTTTCAGTGGAGGAGGAGAAGAATCATGCCTCTTTTTTGTCCTCTTATGTGCACAGATGGAAGAAGAGACTCAGAAGTCTTCTGCTATCATTTAGGAAACAAAGATCATCTTTGACTTACAAAATAATAATAAGCATATTTGGACTCATATTAAATATTGAGTAATGGCTGCCCTCTGACTGCAGGTCACCACAATGGAGTTCTACTACCCCACAGGATCTAAATGGAGCTCATCTGTGTAGCTCAGAGGGACCCCCAACTCTGCAGCTTTACTCTGCCCAGGTCTCAGGAGACTACCCCTGGCCCATCAGCCACACAGAGGAGAGTGGCCTGAATTGGCCAAGGGGCTGGTCTCTTTTTACACCAGAACAGGCACAATAGGTAGTGTCTGACTGGACCCTCAGTATAGTGGCTTTAAGATCTTTTTCCCCCTTGTCCTCCATCCCTACAAAATACCTGAAACAATGGCAGCACTCTGTTGTAACAACCAAATAAGTGTACTAAGGATGATCCAGAAACTACTTAGGACAATGATAAATGCTAAGCTATTTGACAATGCAATTGTACTGTACAAGACTTAGAGACCCACAAAATGACTTACAAAACTGTATTCAGGTGACTGCAGTCATTTAGGTGAGAATATAAGGGATCAGTAAAAAAACCAAAACGACAAACCCAACAACTAGACAAACAACAATAGCATCTTGTGAGCTGGCCCCAAGAAAAAGCCACATGAGGAAGCATTTCAGGTGAATCCCCTTTAATTAAGGAAGCCATGACTAAAGAAAGAGTCTTGTTTGATTCCTTCAGTATTTAGGGAAGCAGAACACTGCTTCAGAAATCCAGAAGTTGCCAAGATAACAGAGATGCTCAATTCCATTGCTGATTTCTTCCTACTAACACCTCATGGAGGCCTGATGTTTGGTTGCTTAGATCAGCTGTATCTTGGTCCCACCTCCTCAAACTGGCAATGCAGCATATTGCTCTGCCACCATTTACCAGACCTTTATCATGGTCATAGCATGAAAGTATATAGTATCTGGGCAGTGACCTCACAGACTGCTTACTTAAGATCTTTCCAGCAGCTTCCACTGCAGTTAATAATGAGACTGCTGACACCGTAAGGAAATGGATCACATCACATCCTGCATGAAATATTTAGTGTTCAAGGGCATTGACTAGAGTACTGACATCAAGCAGCACCTACAGACTGAACACATTAAGGTTTTGTTGATACTAACTTGCAGGATCCAGCAAGAATGTTTAGGTTTAAAGTTTAACCACTAGTTAGTAGCATAACAGCGGCAGAAAATGCAAAGACTTATTTTCTGTATATAAAACACTGAACAGTACTAATGGAAATTTTCTTTGATGATGTGCCATGAAGAAATGAAAGCTAATGAAATAAAACTTCATATAACATGGTGCAAAGAAAGCATTCATAAGCAGAAAAATACTTTTCCTCATTTGTCTAAATCTATCCTGCCCTGCTTTTTTGGAAAAAGAAACTTCACTGAAGTATACACATGAATTCATTACATTGTAAGAACTGTTGCATTTAACATTTCTCACAGAATCTCTATAGTGACACACAGCTGTGTTCATGAGGTCAGATCTTTCTCACCCATCTCATGGGTCCTTGACTGCCAGTGAACATAACAGGGTCTGAGACCTTTCATGTGTCCTAGTGCCTGAGCTGGTTCCCGTACAAATGTTATTTAAAAATGAAAGCAAAGCACATCAGTAAGCAGCAGGTGGTGCTGTAAGATTGAGATTAAGCACTCTTCTGACTCCAGCTCTATACAATTGTCAGTGTCATGCTGCGCTTTTCCTTTTACCTCTGAGCTTTTCCTCCTACCCGTATAAGAGAGGTCCATGGAGATTATGCAAATACCAGGAGTAAGACAGTTACACTCAAACGAGGAAATACTCAGTTGTTTTATCCTAGTAATACATAGTTGCTACTTCATATCCTTGAAAAATGTGGTAACAGGTTCAGCCCAATTCAGAGACAGTGCCTTTATTTGCTGCTTTTGGGATTCTGTTCGAACATCGTCTGGGAGATATACTGGAGCTGGTAGGAACTGGAGTCTCAAGGTGAATTTTTGCTTAAGAAAACCCAACAACAACAATCACCAAATTCTACTTCAGAAATGGAAAGTTAAAGAAGTAGACAAGAAGTAGAGAATTCTTGCCTTGAACTCCAGTGGAAAAATACATGGGGAGTTTGATTTCCATGCCCCCTGCCCTAGCTCTTATGTTCTGTCTTTATATCCATGGCAGATGGAGAATATCAATCAAAAAATAAAACCCAGTTTCACCACCAGCAGTACAGTGCTCATTTGCTCTCTCTCCAGGCACCTGGTCCCCAGTGTAATACAAAATACAGTTTTACACTTCACTCAGTTCCACAAAACAACAACAGAAGTTTGATTTTTTAATTTGTGGCACTACATTCAGAATCAACTTTTAACTTGATTTTAACTAGCTCCTCAGAGGAGCCTGTGCCAAGCTCCTCACCAGATTACCACAGAATGAAACTAACCTTCAGCCTTTACACAGGGTGGAATATTGTGTTATACCTTAAGAGGTTTGTGCCTTTTACACAGATAGTTTCTGTGGATGACAATGCAGAAAAACCTCAGTAGGAAGAAATGCAGATTTTCTGTTACTTCTATCAAAGATCTAATGCCATGTAGGCATGCATAAAAAATAGCTTTATATACCAAAAGTGTTGTTTCTACATCCAAAGTATTAGGATGAGAATCTTTACAAAGAGAGGAAAGGGGGGAGAGAAACCACCTTATCTGGTAATGCTATTTCATAATAACTTCTAATAAAGTCAGTTTAGTCTTCCTGTTTTGTTACTAGTACCCAATAGATCCTTTAGCACACTTGACATAAGCAGGGACAAGGAAAGGCATGAAACCTTGTGTTTAATAACTGAGAAATATTAATTAATTCAGTTAGTACAATTGGTTTATCTTCCATTTATTTTCCTATAAGGGCAGAACTGTAAAACACAGATCCAGTGTTAATAGAGGACAGTTACTTTAATATTCCTGTACTTCAGGAAAAGTATTTCGCAGGGGGTTTGGGGTTTTAATTTTCAACACAGAAGTACAGTAACAGTTTTCTGCTTTTGCTCAAGGATAGAGCTGCTTATAATTCTGTTCTTAAAATCAGTCATAAATTTAAATGTCTTTTAGGAACTCAAGTAAAAATTTCTTGCAGATGAGAATTTACAGAGGAAACAGAAGCTGGAATTTCACATACTTTTCAACATGAGAACAGACACACATGGAAATCTCACAAATAAAACATACCAATCTTTCACACTCTTAGGTTGCTTATGATAAAAGGCTAAATCAGCAAATGCTTTAGAGAAATATGAATAGGTTTTATCATCAGATGGAAATTCCTGCATCCTGTTTTGATGCAACAATATTGTAAGTAATCAAATACATTCTTACAGTAAAAACAAACTGGAAAATCTTTATGAATTCCTTTGGCATTCATTGAAGTGTTTCACATGGTTTCAGAGGAAACCTCATGTAAAATTTTTTAAGTGGGACAGCAGCCTGCCTGGCTGACTGCCTTTAATTACATGTCAGAGGAAACTTACTTGTAGACCCCTATTAGCAGAAAATTATGTGTTTAAATGCAAGATTCCACCAGTACTGTGTGTGCTGGGATTTCTGGTAGCTTTGTCACTGAATGTTCGGATGTAATCTTTGAAATTAGAAGTATGATTTTCTTCCTTTCTCACATGGTTATTTAACTGCTTGTGAACTCTTCCTGCAGGGCAAACATCCATCCCAGCAGGAGCCTTTTTTAAGACCTATTATATGTGAAGTCTGCACACTGCAGCATCATTCGCAGCTACATTTAGAAAAACCTGTTGCATATTATGTGTCTTTCCTCTCAACTATTCTCAATTGTTAGTATGGCTTCTCCAGATGCTGTTACATTAAGGACAGCAGCTTTGCTTTCTTCCTTTCCATGATTGTGGAATGAGACTTGACAGCCTTCCCTAGGGACTTCAGACTGAAGTTCTGCTTTTGAGAAAGTTGTCACAGAACTTCCCCTGCTTTCCTGATTCCCTTGGCTATACCCTCTGCTAGTTTTAATCTTGTTATAGCTCAGCTCAACACATGTCAGCTGGGAAGTGCTTGAGCTGAACATATTTAGGTGACATTCGTATCTGAGGTAAGGGTGGGAAAGCACAGACCAGCCAGTCTGACTCTGGGTCATCTAATGTAGCAAGTATAAACATTTTTGTTCAAAAAGCAAAGATTAAAATTCATACTTTACAGCTCCTGCATGGATCCAGGGGAAATAAAGGTCACATAAAGGAGATCAGACTCCTTGTGTCAACTTACCTGGACAATTTATGTCTTTTATCAGGAGCTGCCATGGTGTGAGGTCACTCTTCTCTGCATGGAGCAGCATGAACAGGGCTATGTCACGACAGGGGCCAAGGGTAACCCCAGAGCAGGCCAGCCCCTCAGTTACAGGATACTATCCCACAAGGCCAAAGCTGGGTAAGCAGAGCTGCAGGTTTGAAACAGGGTCTATCAACAGCCTCTGACATGGTGATGAAACAAACACAGCTGGGAGAAAGTCTGCACTGTGGGTCCCAGGTCCATTCAGGCATCAGGGCTGGATATTAGCTACAAAACGACAGTCATTCCAGCTCCATCCAGGAAACAAGGCCAGGCTTGAGTGAAGACAAGCACTCCTGCAACTCAGCCTATGAAAGAAATAGGTGTGCTGGGCTTAGCTGAAATAGGGCTGCTGGCCCAATGGGCAGAGGGTATGGGAAGGCTCCAGGTGAGGATGGTCAGGCCCTGATGGTAGCAGCTGAATGCCTGGCTCTTTTGTGATTGACAAGCTCATGAGCTGCAAAGCTAAGTTCTTCACCTAAGACATGAGCTACTGTACATGAGACTACAGACACCAAGGCCTGTATGCTTTATTGATTTGAGGGCATGTGTTATCAGAGCCAGGGGCTGATCACCTCCACTCTTCATCACTCACTGGAAGCTGCCATTCCTTTGCAGCTTCCTTTCAGAGCTCCCAAGGACTTTTGTCACCTTCCTTCATGCCAGCTGTTGTGCGTTCCTTTTGACATATGACAAGAGTCCTCCCTGCTTTGCTCCCTCTGACTGCACACAAAGCAGCTGGCAAAAAGCAACTGAATAAAGCAGAACTCCAGTGGGAATGTATGCTCTGAATGATTGCTGATCACCTCCTGGTCTTTGTAAACTGGAACAAGGAAAGAGCTGGAGTGAAAGAACGAAGCAACAAAAAACTCAATTGGAACCAAAACCCTGGAGATTTGGAAAACTCATAGGAAATTTTGAATAGCATGCCACGCTGGGCTTGCAAGCATCTGTATTAGGATGCCAGCAACAGAGGAAATCAGTTAGAAGTTTGCCCTATTTCTAGAATAGCTGTCTTTAAAGTGCTTTATGTGCCTAATAATTTCCATATAATTCAGACAAAAGGAAAGTAATGCTATGGATGTTATAAGAAAATGTGAAGAGTATGGCACCACACAACTGCAGACAGTGAAAATTACAAAGTGAAGGTGAAACCAGAGAACAATCTGTGACAGAACTGAGGCTGAAGACCAATTTTTATAGGCTAGATATATTCCCAGCAGGAGATGAGTCTGTGAGCAGAATAAAAACATTTTGGGGCTACTACAGAAAAAATCAGAATTAAACCCTCATGAAACATTTTGAGTTCACCAGGCAAAGAATATCAACCAGTCCACAGTAATACTACGGAGGATGGTCAGTGCTCTGAACTTGAAGACATTAGAAAGTCCAAACCACTATGAGCCACCTGAGGCAGAAAGTCATGCAGAGCTCAAAGTTTCAGTCCTGCAAAAACAGCAAGTGGAACTGGCATGTATTCAGCTCCCGGGGTGTTTTCTGGGGAAATTCATCAATATTTTGATGGGATGGAAGGCATGAAGGTTTAATGGAATGACGTTTTGATCTGGGGGAAAATGCTAGCTGAGCATGGCTGGAGGCAGAGAGCAAGTATGGAGAGAACCAGAAGTAAACTAAAGAAAACTTAAATCCTGTATGATGGAAGTAACATACCTGGAAGAGATATACATGGAGATCACAATAAAGCTGAAGGGATCACTAGCATAGGTCTGATAGATAAATAAGAAGGTACAAAGATTCCTTGCAATGCTGAATTATGGAGGGAGAATTGCCTCTAATCTGCAAGATGCACGTAGAGTCCTAATAAGGGGTTGGAAAAATTAAGTCAGCAGCAGCTTAGAAATAGGTCTGACTAGTATGACTTTCATCATGAAACAGCCATAGGAGTGCATTCCCAGCCCAGTTTGCTGATCAGAGAAGAGCTCTCAGTTGTCATGTTGGAGGCAGACTAAAGCACATTTAAAATGTGTATTGCTAACATGTAACTTTATAAACAGAAACAGTAGAGGAGAAAGGATAGAAAAATGGCTAGGGACCAGCTCTGGGATCACTTTTGTCAACCTCCATTTTAAACCATAAACGTACAGTTCATTACTCAGCTGCCAAATAGTCTGCTTGCATGGTGGCTTGCCTGCTATGTTTACCACATAATAACTTCCTTTGATTATCTGAGAGGAGACTGACCTGGAAAAACCACTGGTATTAGTTTAGTTTTCTGATAGTCTTTAGTTTCTGATAATCTCTGCTGAAGACAGCCAGTATTGCTTAAGAAGCTACAATATTCAGTTGTGGGAATGGCAGGAAATCTCAAAAAGTTCAGTAATAATAGCAAATATTTTTTCAAAAGGGTTTAAATGGACATGCTTTCAAATCCCCTTTCACATGAGAGAAATATCAGAGAATTTGGAAAGCCATGGCACCTCCATATACCTGCTTCATTCCTACCTCAGTACAGAGCCACTTCATGATCTTTCAGTAGCTCTTGATACGCTATCAGAGAGGGAGAAATTGTCAGAGTAGAGATAGTGTTCTGGAATGTCTTTTCTTTTGACATGGTAGAAACTGTAAAGCCATTGACTTGGAAAGTCTTACCTGTAAATGGAGAAATTATCAGGCATGGCCAAGGATCAGTTGACTTTTGTTTTCTTTGTAAGTTTTCTTTGTCCTGCCAGAAAACTGCATTAGAAGGAACTGGAATCTGCCAAGGCCTTTCATGGCTACCAAATAAGCCATCAGAAATACAGCTCTGGTTTACTCATGGTAAGAACTTGGCAGGAAAATTTTCATGACACAGCTGTATATCTTGTTAGGCAGGATGAGAATTTACATACTGTGCTATACATTAATCTACAGCATCTACATACATCTACAAAAAATATAAACCTCTGCATGCTGCCCCTAAACCAAACCTCTCTGCCCTTCAGCTCGGAGGTTTAGAACATTCACATGGCAGCTGAACTTGCTGATTGCCTAAAAAAATTACAAAGTGAAAGGGCTAATTTCTGTGATGTGGCCAGGAAACACTCCTGAGTGATGAGCTCTTCCAGTACCACTCTTTCACATTTTCCCAGACTTTGTCATGAAACAAGGCGAGATTTATCCTGGAAATATCTGTACTGATGTCATTGAAGTTACACCACAAATGGACGTAGCCCATCAACTGCACTAGAGGTACATTAGACATGAATCAATGTTTATATATATTGATCAGCATTAGGTCATGATCTTCCCATGAATAATACGCTCAAGAATTGAAGGATAAAGTTGAAGTATAAAATCAGCAAAGAGTATAAATATGACAATTTTACCTCACATTAGCAGTGATAGTGGTTTAGTTCAAAAGTATATCTGCAATATAGTTTTATTTTTCTGGTTTTTCACAAATATTTCACCACATCTTGTAGGAAGTGTACTAATAATGTTCCTTATTAATATTTAGGATCATGTCAGGTACGTTAGCCTACTCACCTTCTATTCCAGTGAGGTCTTGTTTTGGTGAGAGTTGAAAAGGGGAGTTTTTAGTATAGCCTGCTGAGATAACATATGTTTACATTCATGAGAAGAGGTGGAAACATTCATTTATATGCAGTGATAGTAGTCCAACTTTATAAATAAGAGGGCATTGAGAGCAGCAAGCATAGACCCTTCCATCCCTGTGTATTACATCTATAAAAATGACCCTTGCAACTTTCCCCATCAATGGATCCTGCAAAGAACAAGTATTAATTGAACAGGTGCCGCCTTCCAATACTCCAAAGCACAGGCAGAACAAAGCCTACCAGTGTGCTGATTATTCCTGCTTAATATGCCCAGATCCATGATACGATATTTCAGTTGAGGTCACGTTGATAGTCTTGCCACGCTGGATATCAGTGGATGGTAAAACTGACAGTGAGACCCTCTAATTGGGACAGTACCATTTGTTTTCTTTTGTTTTTTTAAGCCATCAGTGCATTATTCTACAGAGAGAACTGCAAAAATTCCATGGGTGGTGGATGATTTTGAAACCAGAGTTGCCTGTCCGTTGAGGTCTTTCTGTGGACTAGAACAGCTAGGGCATCGCTTAATCCTGTGTTGTTTAAATTCCCCTCTGGTAATCACAGTCCCCTCATGTTATAATGCAGGTGTACTGCTGTGACTCTGTTAGGTTTTCCCACTGGAATTTCACTATAGATGATTACTGGAACAAGGAGCAGTGGTGGGTGGGGCACAGAGATTTATATTGTAACAAGCTGATGTATTCTGTATGGCTTCTAGCGCTACGGGTGTCTGCATGGAAATTGGGTGTGCTATTTCTCCTTTTCATAGCCAAACACAAATTCAGCTGTGGTATTCATGCAATCTCATTTGCAAAATATATGCTACAGTCTGTGTTCTACATACATGTGTTAAATGATCCTCAGAAGTTTTTTGTTCCATTGTCATTTAGCATCTTCCTTAATTAGTGGCTCCTATTCAATTCCTGTCCTGCTAGCTATACTTCAACTGAGCCATAGAAGCTAGAGCTGGAAAAGAAAACAGCTGGCAACTCTGGGCTAGCAGCTATCTCACAAATGCATATTTTGTACTTTCCTAAGTATGTACAGTACTTTTGCAAGCCTTCCTCTTTAGCCAGTCACTTAGCTCCTTGATGCTTTTCCTGCTTTTCATCTCATCTGTGTCTTTTTAATTGTGAGCCCAGCACTCAAGAGGAGTTTGCTCTTGCTAAAGGTCACTCAAGTCTTCCTCCTGGGCAGATCCCAGAAATTCTTGACTATTTTTTCCTCTTTAATGTTCTGGCTGCTTTTGGCACTACTGGTCTCTTCCTTCTTATAATCAGTTTCCTTTTTGGCCTCTCCTGATTTTCCTTTAGCTATTTCCAGCATATTTGTAAGGTCTCCCTCACTGCCTGCTGTATCTCTGTCTTACTGTCACAAGTGTCCCCAAAGGCTTTGCCACTGGTCTCATCTTTCCCTGGATCTATTCATAAGAAGAACTTACGCGAGTTTCCAGCCTTCTGTTCTGAAATAACTTCAGTGCAATTAAGAGGCTGCATGCTTATATTCCCAAAAGGTTAGAGACTTAATTTCTCTAACTTGTTTATTTCCATTGTTGGAGACGAGAGAATGAATGTGGAGAGGGAAACAAGGAGTGACAATGTAGACAGTATAATTGGACCCACAGCCCATACATTGTGATGGCTGAAATTACCACCACTAGCTCAGGAAACCCTGGGATAGAGAAAGTCAGAGAAAGGCAAGCAAAACTAAACATGGTCATGATACAGAAAATATGTACTAGAATCATAAAAGTGTCATTTCACAGTTACCATAATGAGAACAGCTTTAGATTTTTCATTTTTCTCTTTATTCTTTTTTTACTATTGAAGTCAGGTGGATGGAAACAAAGACAGTGCAGAAATAAATTACAGACAAAAGTGATTCCGCCAAATGGATGTACTTTTCAACATTTCACCAACCATCTGTATACTTCGGTTCTTCAAGTGTGAAGCTGTCCCTGCTTTGAGGGTGTGCAGGGTGCCTGAACCAGGTGACCTCCTTCCATAGATATGCTACTGTTCTAAAAAGCCAGAAGAAATCTATTTCTAAAAAAAATAAAATAAAAATCTCTTTTCAGGGTCGTTTTCATTTAAAGCCCTTTAAAGGGGTTTAGTAGTTTCTTAAGTGATTTATTGGACTGAGACAACTGTTAGTTAGCACATGCTTTACTTCCTTATTCAACCCATTGTCCTGAGCAAAGCCTCCTCACAGATCCAGGCTTCCCAGACTGACAATGATCTCTCACTTGTGATTTCCACTAGTTAAAGTATGAGAGATGAAATTTACACCTCAGCTGGACCTATCCTGTGAAAACCTCTCTAAAGCAGACATAAAAATGACTATGGTTTAATCTCTTCAGTTTAACTGCCCTTAGCAATTTGCATGCATACACATAAAAGTCAAATCTAAATGCTACCCATGTTTCTTTCCTACAAGAAACACATCTTAGGGAATGGTTATAGTTATTTCTGGGTTTAAACTACTCGATTCTCAGTTGTTATAGTGAATAAGACAAATATTGCCCATATCTTTTGTTTGTGAGACATAGGTTAGTCACAGACAGCTGTATAATATAATACAATACTTTTTGAGGTGACTAGGTATTTTACTTATCATATGATGTTTTCTCTAAGAACACAGTCACTGGAATCATCCATTCTCACCTTTTTTGCTGCTTAAGGTATGTAGATGACAAGGGCAAAGTTGCGTTGTTAATGTGGATGAATTTTCTCATGGATTTATCTCTAGCTGCTCAAATCAGGCCATTGCCTGACATTCCTGGAAGTATATTTTGTCTTTAAAGAGAAAGTAATTTCTTATCTTTAGCTTTGTAACAAAACTTCTGTTAAGTGTGAAAGGTAATACCTCCCCTCCAGGATTATCTCACAAATTCCTGCAAATTCAGTACTTTAAAAGTCCCATTTTTATAGTTTCTTTTTTCCCCACATTGGACCCACATTGGCAAAACAAACAAAAGCAAACACTTTCCCCAAAGCCAACCCAAATCAATTTCAATTTCCTAATATACCCACAGGATTTTTGACAGATCTCCAGCAAGGATGGCTTTTGAACCATTCCCTGAAAAGATGCCTTATCAATAAGCTAGAGCCTTTTCTTAAAGCAGATGAAAAATTACTTCTGACTCTGCTTAGATTTCTGAATCTTAGTAATACTTCTGATTACTTTCAGAAGATATTTCCTGGTAATGAGTTGCTATTAGTGATCTACTAAAGCTGAACTCTGCTGTGACAAATGTCAGTGCTTTCATTAGCTTATTTGAAAAACACAGACTTGAAAAATACTGACTCTGTCCTATTTCTGTTAACCTGCAGAATCACTACACATTTTCTTTCTCAGAGGCAGAGACCACAATGTCTTATTGAAACATGGGCACTCAGTTCCTCCAAGCACCAGCCAGAGGTGGAACATAAGCAAGCTCTGGAAATAGCTGTCTCAGAGACACCCTGCTGGCTTTTGCTGCCTCCAACAATCTGCTGCAAATTCTCAATTTCCATCTTAAAATAATGCTTTTATATTTTTGCAGTGGGCAATTACAGGCATCACAGATCACAGGAAAACAGATGTGTTGCTGACCAGTTAACTTAGTCTTGCAGAAAACTGTCTACAGCCAAAGAGCAGCAGATGGCAACTTACCCCTGTTCCACTTCATTACCTCAGAAAGGTGTGAATGGCAACGCTTGTAATTTGTACCACTTAGATACTAAGGTTTAGAAGCACAGGGAACTTCTTTCTTTTTAAAAAACAAAGTAACAGCTAACACACACCTTGGCTTTTGTGGCAGGTGGTCAGAACAGCCAAAGCCACCAACAGAAAGAATACAAATATCTGAGCTTTCAACAACAGACCTTCATAGGTTATGTGGAGCTTGTACACACTATGTAGGGCAGGACTCTATGTAGGGCAGGACTCTGATCTCCGTGACATGGGTAAAAAAGTAATTTCATTACTGGGGAATTAAAATTGAGTACATTACACTGGAAAAAAAAAATCTGGTGAAACAGAGCAGGAATTGAGTTCTTGCTCTGTTCCTTTCTCTCCCACCTTCTGAGCAAGTGCTAATCCTCTGAATTCCCTATTAGTGTCTCGGCAGGGTAGACAATCAGCTGTTTTCAGAGATTGCTTAGGAATAATTACTAGGACAAATAATTAGTGTACACAATCAAGATCCTCAAAGGCACTTGGGTGCCAGATTTTAGGGAGCAAGGTGCCTAAAGGATCTTGCAGTGTTTGAGCTGCAACATTAACCTGTCATCTACTGACCAGCTACTTGATAAAACAGATTCACTGATAAGGAAAACAAAAGTGATTCTGCATGTAGGAAACAAAGTGAAACAAGATGTGGAATGGTGAGAATGAAACTGAATAATGTCCAAGTGAATAGTCCAATTATAGAATAATAGAATTTAGATTGGGTCCCTCCGTCACAGAAGGCTGTGTCAGTCGTGGTGGGTGCAGAGCTTAGAGAAGCCATGGCTTTCTGCTGGGTGGATGCCATCGCTCCCTGTTTGAGCTGGCAGAGCTTCAGTGCCCTTCCTGCATGCCCCTCCATGCAAACTGCCATGCCCTGACCTTTCGAGGTGCTCCTGCTTGCTGGCCCTCCCTAAGAGCTTTTATATGTGTGTGGGGACTTGGCCACCGTTGCTCTAGGCCCTGCCCAGGTCCTGTCAGCCACTGTCGCAAGGGCTGTGGGCTCCTGGTGGGTCTCTTGGCTCCCCCTGAGGTTCTCTCTGTTCATGAACGCCCCCTGTGCAGCAGGCTAGAGTGCTGTGACATGGGTCCACTGGCACTGGAGCAGCTCGCCTCAGCAGGTCTTGGAGACCATATAATAAATACTCAGCAACATCTGTTCCCCTCTAGAAAAAGAAAATACAGACTTACTGGCAATCACCAATTCAGTTATTGAGATTGTGGTTAAAGTGCTGAAAGGATTTACTCCAGTTCTGTTCCTAGAGGTTTGTGCAAAAACAGAGAAGGGCAAAATATCAAACCTTCTTCCAATATAACTGCTGAACCTTCTACTGCTGAGCAGCTCTGCCTGGCTCATCTAGACAAGTGTTCTCACAGAAATGCCTAGAAACACTTTTGGTGCAAGCAGACAATGGCACACAATTGCCCTAGCTGTTTGCTTAGACTGCACAGTCACCCAAAGTAATCCTCAAACAAAGGAGGTGCTTATCCCTCGGTAGAGTGGGTGGGACACAGCTGAATTCAGCAAAATGTTATGTTTTTCTTTCCTAAAACAAGAATCCCACATGTACAACTGTCCCTTCATCATCAGGCATTGCTTCACAGTGGAACTCCTCCTTTGGTTTTGTGAAAATATAGAATTTGTATTTCCAGATTACGGATGTTTTTAATGCATTTTGACATCAGTATTTCAGCATCATTGTCTGGAGAAGGCAACTGTGTGAAACTGTGGGCATGCTTTTCTTATACAGATTTATTTAAAACTATCTTTTTCAAGTTGCTTGTAAAACTGTATTTGTAGTTCTTTTAAATTGTTGACTTTTCCCCTTGAAATTCTTATTTTTGCAAAATCCACATAGAAATAACATTTCAACTTAGTACATTATAATATGGAGCCTGAAAGTGTATACCCCTTCCTAGGTGACTTCTTCCCCCCATGTGTCTACTTTTTCATGCATCCTCTGCATTTTTGTGGGAGCAGGTGGTTACTCACTGAAAATGAGCAGATTGAAGTATGGAGCTCTGCAGTTTCCTGTGCTGGTAACAAATTACCATGAAAATAATTTCAAAATATAATTACTAATGCAAGGAAAAGTTTTAAAAACTGGCAGCTAATAGCATGTTCCTCAAGGTTTTCCCTAGAATTAAGTAGTTTTGTCCATTATTTAGTAAGTGCCTAATTTGCTACTACTGGGGAAGAAAATTACATGGTTGCTTCTAAATTATTAAACAATATTTTGATGGCATTGACAGAGCAAATAGCAAGATATTGACCACAGCCATCACGCTATAGAGAAATTCTCGCCGTTTTCCTTCTTATCTTTTTATGTGAAATTGAAGAGAAGAAAAATGTCATTAACTGTTATGAACTGTATGTGCAAACTGTGATGGGAAGCTATGCCAAGAGTTCACCTTCCTTTAGATTTTCTTGTCGAGTCCCTAATTTATAGGGATTTTTCTAAGAAAGCATTTTGAACTTCACAAAGCAACTTGATTGTACCATATAGTCAATTTTCAGGCTTTACAGGATTTTTGCTCTTCTGCTAGTCATTGGCTTCAAGGTCTATTTACAGTCTTTTGAAAGAAATGTCTGCATCTTTAATAGCATCTTAATAAAATGATACCTAAACTTCAGGTTCACTCCAACTTTACCTCCTTTTTAAGGCATATTCATCAGGAAAGTTTAATTTTCTTTTTAATCTAAATTTCAAGTGTCCAGCAGATCATTGTGTCATGTATTCAAATATAGGTGTCTGGAGAGCTCAAGAGTTCGTGATCAGGCACAAGGCAGACACAGAGCCTGTGGTGATGGGCAGAGGCAGAAGAAAGGGCTGCTCACAGTGCCTGGTGGAGATGAGTCTGGATTTCAGATTGAATGTAGGTGGTTACTGTATCTCTGATATGAAGAGGAATTGTTCTAGGGGAAGGTTATTCCTGTGGTAGAGATGAGAGACAGAAAAGGTGTTTACAGTGGAAGCAGTGGAATGCTTCTCTGAATTTGTACATCACAAAGTTTGGGTTGATGACCACACAAGTATATAGCTGTGGGCATGTATAGGAATGATTGAAAGATGGGCCAAAATCCAGTATTTAGGGTGTATGGGAAAATGAGGTAATGCAGAGCTCTTCAGAGTATGGCTTCAATGTTGCAGGTCTGGAGACCTCCATGGCCAAGCTTTATTTACACAGTTTGCTGTATTTGTGAAATAATAAATTAAAGCGATTTTAGACTCATCATTTGAACATATTTTTGGTTGCTTGGTTATCAACTATTGAAAATAGGAACTGCTCTATTAGCACATAACCACAGGAGATGCACACACAGAACTGCATATGTAAGCCTTTTTTCCTTTTTCTTTCTTTTTTCCCATATATGACCTAGTAATGGTGGCCTTCTCATAAAAAAAGATCTTAGCTTGGTAGTGTCAAATTAGGTTTTTCCACTGAGAAATATTTCAATAGAATTTGAAAATGTTTAGGCACAGCTCCTCGTTCCTGCAGCCTTTTATTCACATAATAGCTCGTGAAGACTAGTTGGATATCAGCCTGTAGCAGTGGTCCTTAGAGTTGAGACGCGATGCCCAAAGGGTCCAAAATACAAAATGGGAGAGAGGCTCAGGCAATATAGATGAGAGTACTGAGAGATGGAAAGGAGTGAGGAGAAATGGCTTTAGAGAAAGGCAGAGCAATGAAGAACTGAGAGTATAAAGTCAGTGATAAGCAGATGTCTTGAAGTGTGCAACCACAATGTATTTGCTACTATACGTTCGTACTATCTGACACCTTGTACTACTCAAACTGGGAAGACTCGTACACGTTCTACACCTGCACATCTTGTGCAGTGAAAAATTTCCAGATTATACCCCCCTCCAAAAAATAATGAAGGAGAGAGAGTACCAAACTGCTACAGAATTATAAAAAGTAAGTTTGTTTGGAAACAATTGTGCATTTAAATCATCCCTGATTGCTTAGGTAGGCTCTTAAGCACAGTTGTCCTCCTGCCTTGCCCTAAGGAAGGTTTATTCACTTAACATCTAATCTAACCTGTTTTCCTGAAAGTTAAGCCTGTGACCAAATTGCCTCCAAGGCATTTTTAACCTCCATCACATTTAGCATCCACTGGGCTCAAAACACTTCATGGATTGCTCCTGTTTCCACTGAAGTCAGTGAGAGTTTTGCCACTGAGAACAGCACTCTGGCTTTAATTAGGGAACCCTCTTGGTGCCTCTGAGAGATGGTCACTTTATATTTCTTCTGCAGGTGTGTGGATATGGGCATGAAGAATGGGATTAATTTTATCTAATGTTAGCACTTTGGCATCCAGTCTAAGTTAATCTTGTAAGATCCATCTTGAAGTTAATAGGAAGAGGAAGGGAACTTTGGAGGACAGTTCACCCTTCCTGTCTTAGCATGGGATGACTCTGTAAGAGGTTACTGTCTCTCCAAGGCAAGGAAACTTGACATCCTGCTTTTAGGTGGGAAAAGGGCAGAAGAGACAAATTCTATTCAAAGTGATAATTTCTTCAAATGAAGCAGTGAGTGCACTGACTTTTGGATTAAAGATAAGACTGTTAGTGTGGTTGAGATATGAATTCTGGAGGGAACGATTGATCCTACCCTAAAACATTAACATAGGACATTACTCTCTTTTGCTGTTTTGATGATTTTACACCTCTGGGGTTCCCACCAAGTAGCAGTAACTATTAATTGTGTATAATATTCCTGATGGGATCCTCTATTCTTGACCAGAAGGTTATGATAGCAGTGCTGCAGTGGGTTTCCAGTGAGGATTACGGTAATCTGGGGAGAGATTGATAATTCTAAATGCTTTTTCTTGGAAGATGCTTAGTCCATGAAATCATTATAGAAACAAAGATTAGTTGGGCATTCCAGTATCAACACCACAAGCCACTCCATGTACTGCTCAGAAACAGCATTTTCCCCCCATAGATATTGATGGCCGTATCGAGAAGCTTCGACAGAGCTCACATAAAACTAATCCACCAACACACTAACACTCCAATCTGAGTAAGCACACATGGATCATCACTTGCATTGACTTTCTCTTTACACAATATGTTAGTTCCAAAATTTGAATGAAAGAATCACCAGAACTGGACATAAAAAATACAACTTTTTGTAAATTCAGCATTTATTATGGGGTCTTTATGAGAAAGCCATCAGATACTGTATCACAATTAAAATGGAAGATAATAACTGAAGAATTTCAAGTTCAAAATTCTCCAAAATCACTTTAGAGCCATTTTTTGAGAGGCATTACTTCCAAAGGATGGCCCAATTTTTCGAGAATGAGTCCACTGATATGTCAGTGCTTAGAAGTTTGATGGATTAGGCTGCTACTGAGTATTCAATCAGTGCCAACATACCTTTTGGTGATTTGTTTGTTGCTCCCATTCTTTCTGTGCACACATTTCCTGGTTTTCCAGGAGTTTTTAGAACAAGGCTCCAGATAGCCTGACTCCTACTATGATGTATCCGTTGGCAATGTTCTTCAGAGAGGTTACAGAAAGAAAACTCTGCTGGTGACTTCATTCCAAAAGAGCTAAGTCCACACAGCAATTTTGCATTCATTATCATCTTTGGGAGCAACCTCTCCCACCTCAGTGCACTCCAGTCAGGTCACTGAGAGTGACACAGAGCCTCCCCACTCTCCAGACGCAAGGTCTAACAGTGCTGCCTGTGGCTTCTCTCCCTAGTGGAAAAGTCCATCTACCAAGAGGTGAGATTCACCTTGGCAATTCCACACCAGATAAATAAATACAAATATCTCATGTCATGACCTTTCTGTTCCACATATTCAGCATGTTTCAACAGTATAAGCAGACATAGTTCAGGCTCAGAATATATAAACAAAGATTAAAACGCCCTTTTGTCCTGCACCTTGCAAGGCAGGGGAGCACACACTGCACAGTGCAGCCCAGAGGCCACTTGCGCAGCTCTGTGACTGTCACAGGGACTGTTCAGAGAGGCCTAAACAGAGATCAACTCAAGCACTGGCTTTGTCTTATGGAAGTTTCTGTGGAAGAAACTGGGGAGCAAAGCAGGGGGTGAGGGTGGAATGTTACTTTATATATGGCAAACAAATTACATTGCCATTAATATTGCAAGCCTTTTTTGCAGAAGGAAAAAAAAATCCCTGCTTTATTTTAAGATTTTTAGTGTGGTTTATTCTGAGATTTCGAAAACACAAGAGAGTCAGGCCTTCCAGACAAATGCATTTACCTTGACGGAATGCATTTGCAATAGCTTTACAACAATGGCCTAGAGAATACTTGGAATTCACATTGGACTTTTTTTTCCTTTTCTTTTTTTCACTGCTTGGAAAATGGACCTGGTTCTTGGGCCTAATTCACAGCTACCACACCTACTTTCTCTGCCCAGAGAGCGAAGAGAATGAATAGGTCAATCACCTGACGTATTTCCATCCAATTTCAAGGGTAGAATGTGTTCATTTTCTGACTAATGGCATGTCATTTTGCAGAAGCCTTTGGTCGCGAATTAATCCTGGAATCAAAACAGATTTTCCGGGGAGCAATCTTCCATCAAGTATTGATTTTTTTACACTCATGGACTCTGTACTCCCTAATTTAACCTGACAATGATTCTGCACAATGGGCTGGGAGCACCTTGGCAACTCACAGAAGGAAGTTTTAGTGTCTTTTCTTTCTGCAAAGTAAAGGGGGGGTGGGTGGTGAGGAGTGGGGGGAAGAAAAGACCCAAACAACACGGTTAGTCACTGGGGGAGTGTTTGCTGTCTGATGTTTCATTTCTGATTATTTGGAATGGAGAAATAATGCTAACTTTAGAAGTAATATAAGCTGGAGATGTCTCTGAAAGACCCATGACTCTGTGAAATCCTGTTTATGGCAACAGTCCCCTGCTGCTCCTGCACTTTCCCCTCACCCCCCAGCACTCTTGGATGCTAATAATACAAACCCTGTAATAGCATCTCTGTTTGCAGCTGATGCTTTTATGAGATGACATTTTACTCTCCAATAAATAAATAAATAAAGAAATGATTACACACATAGAAGCATAAAAATGCATCCTTTCCCAAAAAGGTGTTTTTCGACTGTGACCTCAGAAGTCCAGCTACTAAAAGCTACACTTTGCTTTTGGATTCTCCTACAAGACAAACTCCTTTGTATCTGCTTATCTTCATGCTCTGTACTAAACATCCGTTCTAACTGTTTGCTCTTATTTATTTGGCTACTTACTCCAATGAAGAGAGATGAAAAATCTATCGTTATAAAATGATAAACCACAACAGAATGAAAAGCTAGAAATCGCTTAGAGACAGGAAGATTGATGGGATAAGATGTGAAAAAGAAGCCATCAGAAACTGGTTTCTAATAGAAAACTAAGATGGGGTATTTTTGTTTTTGAAGGTACCACTGCAGAAGCAAAATAATGCAGTGTAATCATCATTCCCAGGTTAAAACTCTTTTCTTAGAGACAAGAAGCAATACATATATTTAGGAGATAGTGGGTAAGGTGCCCATCCTTTTGCCTTATTCTGAAACTGAAATGGAAGAGGTTTTAAGCATCTTGCGCAAAGGTCTTTGCAGAAAAATAACAACATCTCTGCTGATGATTTCTCCATTAGAAACGCCACATTACTGGAAACATTGCTATATGACCTGAAGAATAATACTTATTTTCCTCAGCCATTTTAGAGACACTCACAATTTGAGAGGTATTTTGTTGGAAATCATTATTTTTTCCCGTCTATAAAACACCTCTCAGCTTTACTTGGAATAGAAGAAATACAAAAGCCTTTTTTGGCCTAACAGGAAAAGGTTTGGAGAAAAACACACGAGTCCTTCCTTCAGCTTGGCCACCACAAACCTAACACAATAGTTATGGGTTTAGGCCTCTCATACCAGATAGTTGTGACTGCAAATTTCTGAGTGATGGAACTCTGTCATTGTCAGTGCTATAAACTCAAAAGAGGACAAGAAGCATAGAAGGGGAAAATGGCTTCAGAAAAGACTTACATTCATCCTGGGCCTGGCTGAATCAGGACCTAAATCCTTGAAAACTGCAATTCCAGAGCGTAAGACAGAAAATAATTGCTGAAAAATAAACTGAGATACACAGAAGCAAGAGATCCACATTTAGCTTCAGTAATGACATTAAGTAATAAATCAGTAGTAGTTACTCCAGAACACTAACAATACCATATTATTTTTCCACGGCACTATTTTAGGAATACCTTGGAAACCACAAGATAAGTGTTTTCTGGCCTCATCCAAAAGGTTAGGGTGAAGAGCCCTTGTGTGAAAAGTTTTGAGTGATAGAATATGTTTAAATTGTTACAAATGTTTATAAAAGTGCTTCTAGGCAAAAGATGATGACTGGAATCGTACACGAGAACAGCTGAAGACAGCTCTCTTATTGTTAAAGAACTCTTTTCTCACAAGTTTTTTTTCTACTTTCATCTCATTTTCCAGAGACAGTTTGAAAGAGGACTGCTTCTTTTCTTCCTTGTTTTATGAAAGTGCCTTTGTACATTAGCAAAGTGCTTTAATAACATGCACTTTGTAAAAGTCAAAGTGCTCTATTACCTGTAAGTATAGAAGTAAATAGCACTTGTTTTAATTGAAAACATCAAACTTTTGTAGCTCTAAACACATCAAAGACATCCATTTATGCTTCTGTTCCAAAAGGTGAATTCCACTGCTTTTAGGCAGACTGCAAAGGAATCAAGCTTATTAGAGCTGTGAGAAATTCTGAAATTGAAATGCCTTTCAACCTTCAAGTGGTTAAAATATGGAAATAGTTAATGCACTTAGCATGTGAAACCACTTTGAAACAGTGAGTGGTTTAACTGATTATCCCCATCAGCTGAGCTGTGCCAACTGACCACAGACACTATCTCAGGTCAGTCTGACTTCAAGGTAACACGTGGTGGCTTACATTTTAATGAAGCAGGTTAACTAGCAAAGGGAGAATGAAGCTGTTGTGTTTTACTTTACAGGAGCATGCACTCAGCCTATTGCTGTGGCTTGATTGAAGGACAATATGATTTTCAACCACTGCAACTTGACATTTCCTCAAGTGTACTTAAACTTTATATACACAGAAAACTGTAGTGATTTACTTAGTGCCACTGTAACAAAACTACTTCTAAACTAATTTATTTTCTAACCTTCAAGACAAAACTTAAATGGCTTAAGGAGTGTCTAATATTTAGTTGGTCAGTTATTAACCTGAAATAAGATAATGTCTCACTGCTGGGGTAAAGAAGTAGCCAGAGTGACTCCTGAGCCAAACTGAGTTACATTAATAAAGCTTTTGAGACCAGATGAGGACTACTGGCTCTGGCACAGAGTATGGGCAAGTGATGAACACAGTCACACAATCATGACTTAACAAGTTACCATCTGTCAGCAGAGCTCTGGTAACCGACTGTGATTAGATTTCATTTCGATTAAAAAGCTAATGGAAAGGGGACAAATAAAAGCAAAAATCGATCATATCCGCAACCATCAAAATACCAATAGAATTTTAAATATTTGTACAGGACTTGACCTCTTGATTTCTACAGGCTTCTTGTCCCTCAAAGGGTGAGCCTTCTTTTTCAGAAGCTGCCTGTCCACTAGTATTTATTTGTATTACCATTTGCCCAGAGGCTTGTGTCAGGACTGCAGCCACGTGGTACCAGCATACACAAGTTATTGTCTTTCTCTGCCTGACAAGGGTGGCAATAGTGCTTGGAGTCTCCACAGAGAAACATGTTGTACATGAGCCCCTGATATAACTTCCACACTAGGGCTGTAGTACAGCCTAAACGGTGTGCATGGTGCTTCCATGTGGACAAAATCTACTTCATGTATACTCAGGAGTGACTGCACAAGGTTCTATGTCTTTGACAGAAAAGGGATGCTACAACTACAGGCAGAGTTGATGTCAGAATCCAAGTCTCCTGATTCTCAGGAGTACATTGACAATAATTCTTTATCCTCCATACCATCAATAGCTTAGAAAGTCATATCAAAATTTCCTCTCACTCTTTAAAGTCAAGCTTAACAGGAAGAACACATTTCTTGTTCAACAGAATCACCAGCTCTGTAAATTCTTTAGCCTCCTGCTACTGCAGTTTGCAGTGTGGGTAGGAGCAGGTATTACATGAAGATTTCTTACACATTTTTGAAATCTAAAAGTAGAAATGTGTCTGTGCAGAGTAAAGACACTTCGGACAAAATTCTGCCACCCCAGAGTCAATATTCACATTTTTCATTACTGAAAGCAGGTGTGTGTTTATTCAAGGTGTTGCACACAGCACCTAGAATGTTCACCTGGCACCAGTCTTTATGGTAAGAGGAGCAAGATGTTGTTAAAAATTAAATCACATCTAGGACTCCTAATTCCAGCTCTTTTCGAAAGAGTTGGGTCCCCACCAGCTCTATTTGAAATGAATAGTGGAGGAGCGAGTGTTTTCCACTTTCAGATAGAAGCTACAATTAGACATCTACATTTTGACTTCAGAGCTTCAGATGCTCTCTTTGATAAAATGTATTACTAATTTATTATCAATCACCCCTACATAAGAATACAGAAAGCATAAGATACAACATGGGGCATATCCCATACTGTATACAGTCAGGGAAAAGATCAGAAAGAGTGTACACTGTTTTGCACACATCCTTTTAATTTTCTTTTCTTGCTTTGTATCACACCAAAGATGAGTTGTTTATTAGAAAAATACCTGTTTAATCAGCTTAAGTGAGGACTAGCTGCTTGCAGTGAAGAGGCAGTTTGTATTGGACTGTGGTGTTCTAGCGTTACTAAGTGTTGCAGGACATGCTGCCTAGAAAGAACTAGGCTCCATGGAATAATTGATGCCTTAATGAACACAAAGCAAATATGTGTGGAAAGGTAAAGTGGCCATGGCCAGTTAGGTAAAGGTGTGGTCTGGCAAACATTTACAAATACCTTACAATTCATCCTAACTCATACAGATACTAGTAATTCAAGGTACCTTATTACTAACTGTGACTGCTAATCAACATTACTAACCTGTAAGTTAAGTTCTCATAGTGTAAGCAAAAAAAAGAGTTTCAAAAAAAGGCTGCCAAGTAGCTGTAAATGTTTACTCTCCCTTCTCTCCTTCCCCAGCCCACACTGTTCTCATTCTTCTTCACATTTTATCTTTTACTTACCCAGTTTGTTCTCATACCACTGTTTTGAGGACTGCTTTCTGCAGAGCAGGAACCATGTTTCTGATGACTAAATAGGCCACAGCTGCAGGCTCAGTAATGCAGGTACCAAATCGTTGAATGTGATCAGCACTGCTGACTTGGGGCTGGCTTTTGTTCTGCAGCAAAGGTGGAATAGAACACACCAGCTTCATCATGACCATGATTCATGATCAGAAGGTCAGAGTACATCAAAATCTGGTGAAGCTAATTGGGGCATTTAAAAGTTGATTGCCCCAAGCTGCCTATTTTCCTTCTTCTACGTTAAGGGCTCTTACAAGTATATAATATGAGCTTACACCTTAGTGATATCAGTGGTAGGACTGGCACCTTTATGCATGGTTAGACAATTTACAAAAGCTTATCTGTCAGGTTGCTACTATGAAGAGAGTAGTCCCATTCCCCATGTCCTTTGTCTTATCTGTGATGCTTCTCTGATAGCATGGTAAGCCAAATACTATTTGCTAATTCAGTGGGAAACTAAATGAGGTAGCCCTGAACCCATTGTATTTTCTCCTAGACTAATGATGTGGTTGAGTTTAACTTGCAGTTAGATGAGCATCAGAGCTGGTAGACGAGAGAGTGAATATGCACTCCAAGGTTACTGCTCTGCCACAGTGCGGTGCCTCATTAAGCCTTCTTGCCCAGTCCTGACTCTGGGTCTAACAATACATGTATTTCTTAGTAGACAGTCAGGATGAGCCTGGGGAAACAAAGGTTTCTTGGTCAAAACCATAAACCAAGCACTTCTGAGCGTTCAGGTCCCTCCAGTCTCCAAGATGATCCAGGTAAAACATTTGCAGACTGCTCCTCTCTGATGGAACCTTTCTCCCAAAGTGAAGCTAACATCGCGTAGTGCCCATCAAGGGGCAGTCAGAGCAGCAGCTCCTTAAGGTACTGGAAGGGGGATGATCTAGCCAGCAGGACTTGCCATCTTGCTAGCCCTGTTGATCTTCTCCAGGGTGGTTCATCCTTGCTCCACCTCTGCCTTCTGAGACAAATACTGGTTTCAAAACTCTCATTTGCTACTCAGAAATTGCAGGAGAGTGCTTTTAAAATTGCCTCTTCCCCGTATTTGCTAATATACACATACGTGTCAGCTGCCGAGACAAACGCTAATTGCTAGAAACCAGAATAATTGTCATCAGTGTGGAACTTTATCTTCAACTATGCAGACATCTGTGTTGGTTGCAAGTATTAGAGTTGGCATGCTTTAAATGTCAACAGCATTTTAACATCTATAGAAGCCTGTAGAATTAATGATGAGAGATTCTTACTGTAAATGTGTTGGAAATGGCAGCGTTCAGTTACCTGTAAATGTTAAAACATTGTCTACTAAGAGCTGACAGAGACAATCAGTAGATGCATGCTTTAGTTTGCCAGACATTCAGCCCCCGAAGACCTGTTCCAGCTCACTTTTGTGTTCATCTGAATGTTGTCTTCATGGTGTCAAGAGCAGCGGCCTGGCCCAAGCCTGTAGTGACTTCTGCCCTTGGGAAGACAGGGGGGAAACTATAAATGCCTCAGTTTGCTCTGAGGGGGCTGCCAGTCACTGGTGATCTGGGTGGACCCTGTACATGCCTGTGTGGAAAGGTGGTAAGAAAGCTACTGTAAAGGCTTTTGCAGAAAGATAACAGGGAATCTGCCCTTCTGGGAAGATGGCACTGCAACTCAACCCCCTAGATGTGTTCAGAAAGAAACACAGAAAGGTCACTAATCAAAATTCACCACTGAGTTTCAACACACATGTGGAAAAAGATATTTTCCCCAGTTTTTGTTCAAGTTTCAATTACTGTTTACTACCACTGACACTGCTTATAGTCTAATCTCATGGAATCCAAATTCTCTCCTGCTCACTCCCTTCCTTGCAGCTGCTCATAAGAAGTTTTATTATTCTAAAATTGTTCTGAATCATAGAATCACAGAATGGTTTGGGTTGGAAAGGACCTTAAGATCATCCAGTTCCAACCCCCCTGCCATGGGCA
>JANHGB010065152.1:0-14374 GCA_026283785.1 Coracopsis vasa | reverse complement strand
GGGGCCGGAGGGCGCACGCCTCCTGACCTCAGCGGCCGCCGCCGGCTGCCCCATGCTTCGGGGGTCTCGGTGGCAAGGAAGGGGAACGGGAGCGTTCCCCCGGCCGGTCGCAACGGTTCGTTCAGTCATTCGCCAGCCACAGGTGAGGGGACGGAGAATATTAAAGGCTACACCCTGCGGTTTGTATTCGCCCCCTCCCGCCGGCCATCGCCCGGGGTACGCGGCTTGCAGCACAGCTCCAGCAGCCACCTACACACACCTCAGGCGACCTCCGCTTGCCGCAGCATCGGTGCAGGGGTCTGGGACGCGGCTGACAGCCATTCCCCTGCACCCACGCTGCGGAGCGGGAAGAGGCCAGGTCGCTGCTATTCCGTGTCCTGCTAGCCACCGTGCCCGGCTTTCATCCTGCACAGTAGCTGAGAACATGCAGCGAGGTCTGGGCAACAGCACTTTCCTGCTTCATGCATGCTTATTACACCAGGTATCACTCACAACTGGAGAGATTTTCCACAAACAAGGCAGGCACTGTTTAATAATGGATATATGTATTAGCTGTTGGGGATAAAACATGCTCCTCCCCATGTCAAACACAAGGGCCAGATCGAGCTTAGGCAAGGGGGTTCCCACCAGTGTCACCCCCTGCGGGTCTGCATTGCTAAACCCGACAGCCGCAGATCACAGCAGAGTGCTGGGAGGAGTGCAGGGTTAACAGATATCCCAGGTTGTACCAGACCTACACCAACATCCGTCACACTGGCTTGGAAGCTGCTATCCACCCCACTCTCACTGGGATCAGCATCAGTGCCTGTATGCCACAGGCAGTTTTGTAGGGGAGAGTACTGTACAGAAGTCCCTCTGCTTTATCTTTTTTTGGATCGCCTTGGGTTGCAGATTTTTGGAGCCACCTTGACACAGAATTCTTCCTTCAGGAGAAGGGGCATTGTAAGTCAGGTTGACTAACACAGCAGGAAGAGTCTCCGAAGTCTGTACGACTCACGAAGCGACTCTTCTCATGTATGCCAGCTTTTCAGCAAAGTTTAAAAAGCATGTTTTTTTCCAATAGAAGCCAGCTTCAGAACAAGAATTTATGTAGATAATCCAATGCCAAGCTTACTAAATCACTGTTTGTTAAGACTTCATGCCTTTTTTTTTTTTTTAACAAATCGCTCATTCACAAAGCTCAGGAGCACACCGTTTGCTTGATTTAAGGAGAAGAAGATGGGTGCCCTGCCAACCACGACGTTCTGTACTGTCATACGCAAAGTCCTGCTTCCACTTTCAGAGAGACCTTCTCCGAAGGTGAGTCATTCGGTCCCCTGGAGAGAAGCCCAAAACGGGAATTAGCTTGTGATACTTGAAAGTACCCTCTGCTGCACTGACAGTGATCCACAGTGATGGTACATCACTGCACAGCAGACTCGGGGTAAAAAGCGATGCTGTATTTGAGTAGCCCATCAGAAGGGAGCTCAATTCCCTTCCCTTGTCCTTCAGCAACCCTTCTCACACCAGAAGAATCTAGAATGAACTAAGTCCTGGGCCCAAACACGCTGTTCATCAAGTCAAAACCAAGCTTTAGGGCAATATATCTATTGACCAATGTCAGGAAAAAAAAATAAGACTGTTTCCCCAGGGTGGCTCTTGCTCAAGTCAGATGGGCACTGTAACTTGTTTTAGTTGCACATGTGCTCTTCTAGCAAGAACGTGTCTGAAAGAGCCCCTTTGTGCGCTGCTGCAGCTGCCCAGGGGCTGGTTTGCCACCTCCCGTGGCTTTGGAGGCCCCTGCTGGAAGATGGAGATGTACGTGCATGGCGTAGTCCAGCTACTTTTCAGCTGGCAGAGCTGCAGTGGGAAATTAATAGTTCAGAGTTGTGCAGAAGGCTTGAGAAAACACTTTTTATTTACTCTGATTTTATTACCTCACGGTTCTCACGTGGGGCAGAGCCCCAGCTGGCTCAATAGTAAAATCACATTGCATAGGGCTTAGCAGCAAAACAGACAGATAGTGATCAAAGTACTGAACTTAAGCCACAGAAGCCATAAACTGTTGGCTAGTTCACAAGAAAACATCCCAGCAACACTTCCTTTCCTGCTCCCAAACAAAGTCTTCCTTCAGCTAAAAATCAGAACAAAACACAGAGAAAAAGTATGTGCAAAAATAGGAAAGATAGAGATGGGTGAAAAATCAAGAGTATTGTTTTTTCCAGTTTTAAGTTGTTTAGAGTTTAAAATGTAGGTTAAATACACGTTGAATTAAAGCATATATCAACTAGTTGACTTCCCATTTGTTTTGGTTTTGAAAGGAAGTAAGAGACCTGTATTTAGATTACCTGGTATGCTAGAATTTGCTACTGAGTTAAAACAACCTTTTTCAGTATTATAGGTATGGAAATAATCTGTTTCTATAAATAGCTTAATTTAAGTCAAGTGACTGTCTGCAAACCACACTCTGGAGAGCAAACCTTTCTAACTAACCTCACAGAGCATCAGGTAGGGCTCCAGAAGGAGCCAGTTCATCTGCCACTGCCTACTCCTAGCTCAATACACGTCCTCAGCATGCTCAAATGCAGCCAGAACTGCTCTCATTTGACTCCCTTTCCTTTGGCTGAGTGGCATAGCAGGTTATTTGCACACACAGGCAGAAATAGGTAGCACGCTGGCCAGAATTCTGCAATAGGAATTAGTTGATTCTGACTAAGCACACCACAGCCCAATGTAATCTCTTAAACTTGTTGCTGTGGCTGAGTTTTGGGGTTGGCTTTTTTCTTTCTTTTTTTTTCCTTCATGCAAATGTTTCCACACACAGCACCAGCACAAAAATCCAAACTCAAATGATAAAATCTGAGTTTTTTCTCATGCATGATGTTATTCACTGTAAGAATACTCGAATGTGAAGAAAAATAAGAACATCTTAAACTGTTCAACTTCCATTTTTCAAAAGCCCCCTTCTAGGTCCTTATGGTCAGTTTTATTGTCAGAATTAAAATGACTACATGAACAAAATGCTAGCAACAACCAGGACAAATTTCATAAAGACTGTGACATACAACCAGAACAATCCTCTGTGCCATCCAGGGTATATTTACTGACCATCACCCACTTTATTGCTAGCTGTGAATTACCACTCTTATTTCCTCTGCCTTGCAAAAGCAACCTAGTTAATATGAGTCTCTTTGCAAAATCAAAGGAATTCTGGCTGCATAGCCGATGCTCCAGCAACATTTCTAGCCCCTTTGAAAAATCTGCCCTGACTAGTAAGAGAGGAGGAACTTCCCAACTGTGTGCAGGACTTCCAGTTTCTGTTCAAATGCAGAGATTTTCATTTTTAGAGAGCCATAGTCAAATATTTGTATATTTAGAAGACTTTGATTTCCTAAAGAACTGTACCCAGTAGAGTGGCTGGGGGGAACCCTATAGCTGAGGACCTCTAGCTGGTCTTAGCTGAGAAAACACCTGGTTTAAGCAAAACTTGTTGTTCCCCTGGAGTTAGTAAGAAGTCTTCATGCTGAAAGACCAGAGAGTCAAGGTGATTGAAATTTCTTCTGCAGTTGAGACAGACAGGCTGGCATCCAGCCCTACTGCATGTGGGGCTAATGGGACACAAATGTTACCATATACAACTAAGGAGTCAAAAAAAAAAATCAAATTTTCTGCAGGAAAGAGAAGGAAGGGAGTACAAAAAAAATTAAAAAATAATAATAAAAAAAAGGTGTGTGTGAATAAAAAGCTTTCAGGAAAAAGAATATAAGGAGACATTGCTAGTGTAACTGCTCAGTACTTGGGACAAAATGCTTTGGACAACTCTGCCAAGAGGAATTTTTAATATGATAAGGTACTCTCCCCAACCCCAAATGACAGCTCTGCATCTGGAGTTACCAACTGAAGTCTAAACCTTCAGAGCACGTTTCCTTGTCTCACAGCTCAGCCAGCTTAGCGCCAGCACTGCCTCTCACTGACATCCACGCTGTATCAGCACATTATGCTCGTGACTGTGTACAGCAGAAAGCATTTGCACGTGTGTGCTCTGAGCAAGACCCAAGCGGTGGTGAAACTGCAGTGGGAAGAAAATGGATTAA
Organism: Coracopsis vasa; assembly: GCA_026283785.1. Classification (NCBI taxonomy): domain Eukaryota; kingdom Metazoa; phylum Chordata; class Aves; order Psittaciformes; family Psittacidae; genus Coracopsis; species Coracopsis vasa. Next base: position 10,301 of record JANHGB010065152.1, on the reverse strand, counting down.
TCAGGCTTTTCACTGGCAAGGTGCCACTGCTGCCTATGAAAAGCTGTTGCAAGGTAAACAAGGCACAACCTGCACAAAGTGTTCATTGCCGTAAACTGAAAGAACACTTTCAGACTGCCCAACAAAAAATCTCTCAGCAAAGAGCCTAGGGGTCAAAGTGACACAAAGACAATTAAGCCCATAATCCTCAGGGCAATCACTGACTCCAGAACAGGCCCCTCATTAAGCAGCCTGGTCAACGTGCATCATTTAGATATTCTGGTCTTTTCCCTGCGAACTCCAGTGGTCAGGCAACCATAAATGAACATGGCTTTCATTTAAGTAAACAAACATATGCATAATTCAGTAAAACATATTTCAACCTCTGCGATTTGTACAATAAAACTGGAAGAACAGATACTCTAAATGCTGAAAGACATCCCAAATAAACTACTTGTAATTAAAATATCTCATGATTTTCAAGCCAAATCTCGTGATTTGTTTGTGGCCTGACTCAGGGTTTTCAGTGCTTGGGGTTGGCAACTCTGACTAAGCAGGCATATGAAATAAGAGCGAGAGTGACTGCCCGCCAGGCTTCTGTTTTCCTGGGACAGAAGACAAAGCAGCTCTGACAATTCCAGCTGGCAATACCATCCAGGCGCTCCTCCAAGGCCAGACATGCTGGGTAAAATCCTCATCAGGCAAAAAAAAAAAAGTTGTATCAGAAGCAGTTACTGTGGTTGCTTAATAGCTGTTTTCCAAAATTCAATATAGCATATACTTTCTTTTTCTTGAAAATGGGGAAAAGAGGAAGATGGACCACATTACGGACTAATCCCTTGCCAGATGTCATTAGTGAAGAAGTCCCTTAGAAATTACATCAGTATGAAAAACCAGAAAACAGCGAGTTTCCATTTCCTTCTCATGTCTGGCTAGACAGAGACTTCAAGATCAGCTTTCATCTATGGCCTGGAATCAACCCTCCTCCTCGTCTTGCTTAGTGTAGCAGGGGTGTTAAGCAAGTAATTGCAACCATTAAAAAGAAAAATAGCTCACTCGTTCCTGCTTCCCATCCCTGTCAGATACCATCTTCTTCATTACGCTTCCCACCAAAGCTGTTTCAGCACACTGCAGTAGTTTCTCCCTTCTCCTGATAGAGGTAGGTGGCTCCAGCTGGGGCATACATCTCTAGCACAACCCTTGCATCATCCTGGGTGATGCTAAACTGAGAGCCTTCCCCTCTCTGCTAATGACCCCAAGTGTTCCCTTACATCTGGTACCTGGCAAGACAGCCTGGTTTGCGCCTTCCTGCAATGCTCAGCCATCCCAACCTGCTTGTGGGGTGATAGATGAGGAGCAGAAATACAGAAGGTTGAGCAGAGAGGTCTTACTGCTGGTTATTACTGGTTTTGCTTCCCCTAGTAAGGCAAGAGTATAGCCCATCCTGATAGCTGAAAGGGATATATCTGTAGTGCTTTGTGTTTGGACTGACTAAACCAAAACAATATAATAAACTGAGGTTTTCTGCAGAAACTCAGTTCCTGAAACACATTTCTGAATCATAAATCTGGGACTAAAGCAGCTTATGTAATGCCACCTATTCACAGTGCCCTAACTAACCATAACTAACCATTCCATTATAATGAGTCCATTATCCCCTGCTTTATTGTATTTTCTCTTAAAACAGAGATCAAAGATTTGAATCTAGTGGCATCATGCCGATTTCATTTTTATTACTGGCTCCCTAGGTCTATCATAAATATTCATTTGCCATCCTTAATACAATGCATTGAATTCTGCTCACTGCTATCTCTGGTACAACTGCAAAGTACAAACAGGGTTGTTGCTCAAACATATTAAATAAAGCAACAGCAAATTTGTGGCAGTCAACAACAAAAAAAGCCAAACAAACCAAACCACCCCAGAAAACAAAAGAACCTTTCTCCCCTCCCAAGGAAATTCAAAACCAAAGGAGACATTTTCTCTCGCCCCCTCGGTGACTGCAGACATTTGACTGCTGTGGGAATTCAGCTGTGCAGAAGCAGCAGCAGCTGACCTGCTCCCACAGACAGGAGACATTTTTAAAAAGCCTACAGTTGCCACACAGTGGCCTCTGCGATACTGCAGCACTGCTCTGTGCTCACCAGTGAAAATGATTAATCTTACCCAGCAGAGTAACTGCTCAGAAACGTGCACATTCTGTACAGCAATTAAAACTTAAAAGGCAGCGGGAGGTGTGTGGGGAGAAACACCTTCCAGGCTTAGAGTGAGGAAGAAGGTTTAGGCAGCTTTATTCTCCCAAGAAAAACATCAACTATCCCAAAATTCAGGATGCCTGCAGTTTGTTTCTCTCCCCATAGTCATCATTCACGTGATCCTTTGAGCTCCCCTTCTCATCTCAGTGTAGCTCCTCCCAGCATCAGACATGCAGGGTGTGAAAACCCTTATTGCACCTATGTGAATTGCTCCTGCTCTGTGAACAAGCACAGACACAGGCCTCTTGGGATGTCAACTGGATACATTAAATAAACACCAATCACTAAAATTAAGGTGGCCATGGGAATTACGTTTTTCTTCATGTTAACTCAGAGCATTAATGCATATCAGACACTTTATATTCTAAGCAAGAACATCTACTCTGTTAAAAACAAAACAATATGGTAGGACACAGAATGCACATTCAAATATTTGTTGTCTAATATGACTCCACCATAGAGGTAATATGCTGCTCATTAAAAAGAGATGGAATAGGAATAAATAATCTAAAATAAGCATTTATGTTTATGCATGTGAGTATACCCTCACACAAAACTCCACACACCTGGAAATGTGAACTGTATGACAAAACTGCTGACTCATTTTACATATTAACCTACAATGTACCTTTGATCATTCACTAATTCCTTGCCAATCCAGAATCTGCTAGAACCTTCTACTAAATTCCTAAAAATCTTGACTGCTTTACTCATTATTTAAAATAGGTAAATAAAATCAGACAGAAAAAACCCTTTTTCCTGATGCCTTCGTGATGCAGACTTTGATTCAAGTAGCTATAGTGAGCATGGAATTTAACTTCTAGATGAACTGAAGTCTTTAGTGAAATCCATCCCTCCTGTATTCAAACCAATAACAAAAATAAAATTTAATTGTAGTGGTTTACATAAAGGATCCTGATCAGTTCCATGGATTTTATACCTGAGCAAAGTGAAATAAATTATATTCAGAGCTTTGAAGGTTTTACTTGTTAAACAGCTTTCTTCCCTTGCACTGCTTTCTATTTGCTTTTGACTAAAAGTAATATCAATAGAGAAGAATGCCAGTTTGCAGGCAGTTAAGATCTCCTTGCTGGTTTGCTGGTCATAAGATCAGATCCATAGAAAGGAATTGATATGAAAAAATAAGGGAAAACCAAGGAGCATCTTTTTGTCACATACACTGTGTAAAGGGGAAATTCCAGAGCAGAAGTTGGTCATTTGATGTTCAGAGTAAGGAACAAGCTACTCCAATTTGTTATTGTTTTGGCTGATGCTGTCTAAATCAGTATCTACAGGAAAAATATTTTACAATATCAGATGCTCCTTTAGCAGAAAGATGATATATGTGAGAAAGGCAGATGATACAAGTTGCAAAACAATTTATCAGTCAGGAATTTAGGGTTTAATATTGCTGAAACAAAATTGGATAGTAACATACCATATTCTTAAAATTTGATAAATATGAGCTGCTGAGAGCCTCCAGTCTTTCAGAAGAAATGTGTTTACAACCATGTGTTTTTTTCAGCCTTGGCATCCTGCCACTAGATTTGTTTGTGACTTGGAGAACAAACAAACAAACAATAACCAAGGTTTTGAAACAAAGACGACTAAGTACCAGTGAGCAGTGAACACTATGGCCACTCAAATATCACCTGAGCTAAAAGTACCTTTAAATCTCTAGAGATCATATATTTGGGTCACAGTGACAGTTAACAATTATGCATACAAAAGAGAGGGCAAAATCATGAATGTACACAGTCCTGCAAATGACTTACGCATGTGCTTCACTCCCACCAAAGTAGATTAATGTGCTCCTGCCTTTCATTAGATCAGGACATTACACTTTATAAGACGTCAGAAGTGCTGTCTCCAACCTGTCCTTGGTATATAACTTTCAGTTTAAAGTTCTTGTCCAGGTCAAAAAGAGCAATGCACTTTGCCTGAAACTATTCCTGACACAGACCACTATACGCACCTCACAACTTGGCCAAGTAAAGCGGCTTTGAACAGGTTCTGAACACAAGCAGATGACTGTCTAAAGCTGGAACAAATCTCTGGGGCCTGTTACTTACAGAAAATAATTTCCCCTTAAAAAGAAGTCACGTTTTCATATAGCAGGTACTTACAGGTATTTGCACTAGCAACAAAACAGATCACTCTATAAACCTACATGATATGGAAGCTCAGCAGAATACCTGGAGGATGTCCCCCACTGCATACAGCAGTACTGTTTAGTCCAGAACAATGCACATTACAGGAGGAATAACATGAGAGATGCTACTTCAGAATAGTCCACTTGATAACCGCTAGTGTACCTGGTGTCAGAGCACCTGAAACATGCAGCATACCATAGTGGTACTAAGCACCATGGCTAACAACAGCTAGCTAGTACAACAACAATATTGCATGCCTTGTGGTATCTCTTTGCTTAATTATTCCAGCTTGAAGCCTGGAGGGGGTAAAAGTGAAACTGCACTATTTTTTTTCTGTGCAGGTTTTATTTCTTTGGCTTGTAAAGTGTCAGCATATGGGTCTAATGAGAAATTGCCACACTTTAAGGTCTGACCACATTTAGTGTTTAGTCTTGCATATCTGAAAGCTCTGATGCTCCTGCTGCTGCAATTACTGGCTCAGAGGATTCACAGCAATAGCAAAGCTTGAATCCTCCACTGCAATGAACCAGTACAGGCTTCAGTTCTGCAACAGACCACCACCTTCATGTAAAACATCACACAGATGAAGTGGTTTGTCCCAGTTGTGTTTGAACTTTCTGCCACACTTCATCATTTAACTGTCATGACAAAGCCACAACAGCAGCTTTCTGACTGTACCAGAAGTACATACTGGTCACAGCAACCAGCCTGGCACTGTTAGAGGCAACCAAACATTCTTCCTCCCTGCACCTCCGCCCCCCCCAGCTATGGCTGTTTTCCTAAGGAGAGAGTTTTTTAATGCAGGATACTGCAAAAATGTCCTTTCCCAAAAATCAGCATTAAGAGCACCAAGCTTGAACATTCTCCTATAGTATTTCTAACCCCTTATTACCTTACAGCCACGCTGTGCTTAGTGAGAATGGCATATTGACAATGGGAACAAACAGGCTAGTGCATAGGTGTTTTTATAAATGAGCACAAGTAAAGCAGACAGCAGAAATAGCGAAAAAATTGATGTAATTCCTCAGAATGCCTGCAGCACCACTAGTCCAGAATGTGAATAGTAACACAAATTAAGGAATTTTGGATCCTGTTCTTCCTCCCATTTAAAATAAGCATCATTTTATGGTATAATACATTTGGCAAGCCCCACATATTTGGAATTACTCTCTTTTTTCTCTTTTATTTTTACCTGCATATGTTGTTTATCTGAGTTCTGCCTAATTCAGAGATGTAAATGAGTAAAATCATCTTGAAAAGATGAAGCAATAGAATGGAGTTTAAATTGAGAATCTCTTTGATTCAAAGAACAGCGATGCTGGGACACTGTCAGTGCTCCCAGCAACATCTTCTGAGACACACTGAGACCATTTTTCCCAGTAGAAAAAGACCTGCATCTCCCACTGGTTTCAGCTTGACTGGTTGATCAATACATTCATGAACTGGGACTAAAGCTTTTGACAAACTTGCTGGAGTTTTGTCAACAGCTCAACATGAAAAGACTCAGGTCTTCTGGCACAAAATGACCAAGAGCCAATAGTGGCCATATCAGGGACTGGAATAAAATATATTTGTATTTATAGAAAAGCTGTACTATTTTTTTTCACATGTATATTTGGTGCTGTTGCTGAAAACAAGGAGAGCTTACATTTCATATCTAAAGTGGAATGAAGATACCATTTAACACTGCAAAACAAAAGGCTACAAAGCTATTTCTGTGACTTTAAATCACAAAGCTAGTGCAAACATATAAGAGCAAGACAACATTTTTCATGAGTTTTTCCAAGAAAGGCAAAAATCACAACTACTTATTTCTGACAATTAAGCCGCATACACAGTTTTTGTTCTACTGACATTTAAAAACATAGCTTTCAATTATTTATACTGTAGTTCAACACCTAAAGCAGGAAAAAAAAAAGTATGAAGTCTGTGTTCTGCAGCACAAGTAACCCTTACTGAAAGGTTCAGTCTATTTATAATAGTGTTTCCCTTAGGATCTACCAGTTGGCAGGGTATCAGGCTTGGATTCTGCCATATTCTGTAATGCACTATCATCCATTAGCACTCTGATCAGTCAATAATGTTACACTACACTTGTCATATACACGCGTTATCAGAGATTTTTCCCCCGAAGATGCTGACCCCACTTAAGGACAATTGGGGAGTCAGAAGGTTGACCATGTCCAAGGCATTGACATGCCAGCAGCTGAAGTGGGTTAAGAAGTTGCTGTGTGAGTACACTTTGGTCAGGAGTTCAACGACTTCATCCAATTCACTGAGGAAGGGGAGTTCAATGTAAGCTTCTGAACCCTACCTGAAGCAGCTGAGAAGACTCATCCTTTTTTAACCATCAGCTCTGTTGTAGGGACAGTCACTTCCAGCAAGGCAGCAAGATAATGCTATGGTTTTAAACTGCTCCAGTCATTTGCAAAGTCAGCATGCATCTGTGGTCTACATGTCTCAGGTGCTTTTGGAAGTATTACTAAGATTCCACTGGTACATGTAAGTATGACTAGAGGCAGCATTCACACAGAAATTAAACTGAAATCAAGCACTATGGTGAAGGATAAAATGGAATTGCCTAAACAAATAAAATATTCTAGACCAAGATCCTTCTGGTTTTGTAAAATACTATACAACAGTGACTGTCTGCACAGAGGCAGTGTTGCCTTCCTCCACGCACTGATTTACCCACATGTTATAACATTGTTCTGGAAGAGCCTTTTGTAAGAGGCCGGCTGTGGAACTAGTTTCATTCCAGTTAGTTACCTAATCAATACAAATAAAACTAGGACTTAACACAGAACTCCTGGGAGATCATAATAATCATCCACAATTAGTTATGAAAGCCAATCAATGACCAAGAGGCTTTATGTGTCATTTATATACCTTAAATCAAGCTTCTGAAATTAAACTTTGATTGCTAACACCATTAGAGGTTGCAGCACTAAGCAGAACAACACACAAACGAGCACTGCCTCAAAGGCTGACTGCAAGGGCAATGGAGGATGAACCTAGGAGAATACAAGTAGCCCTGGAACATCCACCCAGCAAGGGAAGGCACAACAATAGAGCTGAGACAATGGATACAGGAACATACATAAAAACAGTGAAATAAGCACCTACAGCTATCTTTTCCTCCTGTTCCTTCAGTGAAACAGGCTACCTTCCAGCAGTCAAATGAAAGACAAGTAGAAGGCAAGGTTCTCAGACCTGGATCTCAAATGTGGAAGGTAAAGGAAAGAGAGAGAGGGATAAATATTATTTCATTATTTCTTCCTTATTTCTCACTGTGGGAAGATCTGCAGAAACTGGAGGTTTATGATTTGTGTCAAATTTATCACATTATGATGAGTGATTAGCAAACTCAGGCTTCCTGTCAAAATGTCATGTGTTCCTCTGTAGCTTTGTTCAGGTATTACCATTATGTATTTATTACTTTATTTTTTTTTTAATATCTGCATAACACAGTCGAATAACTTTGCAGGTAGTGAGATCACAGTTCAAAAAAAAGTGGGAAACACGCACAAGAGGCTATTCATTGTGCTATTTTTACTATTCTGAAGCCTATACCATGAACAATGAGTAGCATGCTGGAGAAGCACTTGCAAACCATACAAGCTTGTTTACTCGTTGATTCATTAAGTTCCTCAGTGCAAAATCTACGGGACTCGAGGGAAAGCACAAGGAAGGAGTTCTGTTTCACCTGTGTTCTCTCCTGAGAACCAGAGGATGGGCTAGCTGGATGAAGAGCCCTTACACGCCAATAGAGCACACTCCCTCTGGTGGCTTTGCTGCATCTCGCTTTCTCAGCATCCTCCACAGGGTACAAAGAGCAATTAAACCAGGCAAATTTCTTGTTTGCTTGTTTTAAGTCGTACCTTAAAGCACTGCCTGTTTTTTTTTAACCTGCAGTCCTGAGATGACATTAACTTTCTGGTGGCGAATTCTGTGTAATTCACTTGGAGAGGTTTGGCAAATTTCATCATAGCATGCGGTTACAAAAGCAAATTAGTTTTTCCGTGTGATGCAGTGGCGTTATGGACCCAGAAAGCTATTTGAATAAATATGAATAATAAATAAGAATAATAATATCTGCTTCACCTGTGAAATTCATGTTATGACAGTAAAAGAAAGAAGCTCGTCTGCCACATTTTTCTTCAAGCAGGAGGTGAAGATGAGGTTGGTTTTCACTGCTTGCACTGGGTGTTTTTGCGTAGAGCAGAGCTGATGTGGGCACTGAGAGATTAGATAATAGCTCTATGATTCATACTTAAGAGTGCATAATAATGAAAGAATTTGGGGAATACTCAGAAATATGGATAAGAGGAAACCACACATAAGGCACAGAGATCAGGTTCAAAAAGAAGGGACAGCTGACATGTAATTTTCAATCTAGCTACTGATACCCAAAGGCACAGGCAAAAAGAAAGAGGTATTTGAAAAACTTGGTTTTGCAAGAGAAAACTGGGCAATAAGGAGAGAGAGGATTGCAAGAAATAATTAGACATTTAGAGAGTACAGACTATGTCATTTCTCCCCAAAATTGGCAGCTCTGCTTAAACATGACATATTCCCCATCACACATTTACGAGCATTAAAAGGCATACAGAGTACAGAAGTCTGGCACCACAGGCAGCAAGGAAAAACCATACACTTGCAATTAAAAATCCCTATATTTCCAATTGATTTGATGATAGGTAAAGTCAGATGTGACATAAGAAGACTAGTCTCCAGAAATACAGGACATCCAATATATGAAAGTTATATATAGTAATACTCACTACTGCTAATTAATTTCATCTTCCTTGCCTTAACTCTTGTCAAGTCCCTGATACAACTATGTAAGGCACTTTCTTTTGTTCCAATCTTACTTTCTACCTTACCACGTTGTTCCTGAGACACCACGCTATCTTTAAAACATGTACAAAATTGAAATCATGTCAGATGTTGTTACTGTCCTAGACCCAACATTTTAATGCCATGCTATTAGTTCTATATTTAATAGTAAAATGGTAGCAGTACCTCTTCCGCAAAGTTAGTTTTCTTGTCAAGCATTTCTCGTAATGTCTGAAGAATTTTAATGCAGAGCTTTTCTTCTTTCTCCATTAGCTTCTTTGTGTGATTAATCAACCTTAAAGTAAAATATTAAACCTTAAAGAGCATTGCACATTGTTGCTAAGCTGTACTACAATATCTTTATGCAAAAGTTACCTGTCACTATATATTTTTTCATCAAGGAAAGGAGATAAAAGTAGGCAAAAGAAATCGTAATTGAAAAGGAAACGGGACTTTCAAGGTGGTGTGAGTTTTTCTGTATCAGTGTGTCTATGTTACTGCCCATACAGAAGGTAGAATTCTACATCCATTTTTTTATGTGTGCTTCCAAATTAAAGTCTAAACGTGCTAGTTCATCGTTTCTTTAAGGGTAACTTATTTTAACCTTTAAAAGTAACCAATATTCATCATGCATCTTGCAAACTTTAAAAGCTACAACCTTTATACCTTCCACTTCTATCATCATTATAATATATTTATTATATAATTAGCAAATGGCATCTAGCCAAAAGGATCCCCCAAAACCTTACATGGAAGCGTTCAGAAATGCAGACATCAGATGAAACAACAAATTGCTTACATTTGCGCAACAACTTTACAAGACTGTTTCAAGCTAGAAAACAAGGTACATTTCTGACTCCAACTACAACTGTGATGGAAATTTGTGTTTCAGTCAGCTTAAGCCAATACAGTTCAAAGGAGGTGATCCTGCCCCTCTACTCTGCTCTTGTGAGACCTCACTTGGAGTATCGTGTGCAGTTCTGGTGTCCTCACAACATAAGGACATGGAACTGTTGGAACAAGTCCAGAGGAGGCCACGAGGATGATCAGGGGACTGGAGCACCTCCAGTATGAA
>JANHGB010065149.1:0-17185 GCA_026283785.1 Coracopsis vasa | reverse complement strand
CACTGCCAGGGATGGGGCAGCCACAGCTTCTCTGGGCACCCTGTGCCAGCGCCTCAGCACCCTCATAGTAAAGAATTAAAGCCAGGAGTTCCAAATCCATAAGTGCCTAATCCTCATCACACCTGCAATATTGGCAAGGAATCAGCAATCAGATCCTGTGTCACTAAACACTTTAATCCTCCTGTCATCCATTCCCAATGAAGATTCCTGACCTTTTGGTTTTTCCTAGGAAATATATAACAAATCGACGGTGCTGAATTGCTACTTTGGGAAATAGTGATTTAAATTTTATTCTATTTATAGAGTCTCTATGGAAACGGAGGCAGCATTAGGTAGGTAATAACTAGAAACCCACAGATTTCTCCCATCAAGGGGATGGCACAGTTAGCCCTTTAGAAGGTCTCCATGAAAAGAAACGACCAACTTCCTTCCTTGAGTGTAATCAAAATGAAGGTGAAGCCAATAATAAAGGAAATAAAGGAGAGGAGTTTTCCCTCCTCGGATGGGTTCTGGGCCCATCTGATAGAAATTCACCTCTTAAAAGAAACTCCTCGGGTCCTTTCCAAGTGTCAAAGAAAGAACCTTTCATGGGCTCTGCAGGTGAGACTCCCAGTGGGATGGGAAGGGATCTGCACAGGGCAAAAAGGGAGGGAAGCAGAAAGAGGAATCCCAGCATTGCGCTCCAGGCTTAAACCCCACCTTGCTCAAGGCTTTTCTACATTAGAGTTGTTGGGAATGGTCCCCACAAACAAGTGCTATTGCAGAGCATTTGCTGATGGAAAACCTCTCTTTTCTCACATTACTCCAGGGTTATTATTGCACTTCCAAAGCAGCGGCATTTTTCTGGCACGAAACCACTCGTGGCTCAGAGCAGAGCATCTGCACAGGCTATTTTGGAACAGCCATTGCTTAATAACTGATGCAGGGGATACAGAGACTCATCTCTCAGTACAGACAGCTGTAAACCACTGAGATGGATACAGAGATAGCTTTACTTCTGTTGTCTTTTCCTTTACTGCTGCCAGGGTCTCCCACTCGGCAGCAGGGATTGTTTCCATGGACTTCAAAGGAGCAGCTCCTGCTTCATGTCCCAGGTAAGTGGATCAGTTCTTGCCTGTGGGGTCAAGCCCAAGGCACATGGGGTGCGCACCCTCTGCCTCTTTCTTCTGTCTTTACCCGCTGATGGAAGGTGACCACTGAAAGGACACGACCCCCTTGTACCCATCCCACCCTGCCTGCACCCAGAGCAGAGCCCTGGCCCTTTGGGGACACTGCGGGGACAAACCAAGCCTGGCCAAGAGCTGAAAAGCACCCGTTTTAACCCAAACCAACAATATCTTGCAGGCAAACAGTGGCTGTTTGGTCTGGAACACTGCTCTTTGGCAGTGTCCCATAGCAGACATTGCCAAATGCTCATGGTGCTGCCTGTGCCCACTGTGCAGGGATCCGCATCCCTCCTTCCCGCCTGAGTCACCCTGGGACCTCCAGGGCCGGCACTCCTGCTGCTGCCAAACAGCCACACAGCCTGAAACCTCCCAGTTCCTCACTAACTTCCAGCTCTTCCCCGACATCCAAACCTCTTACTCAGCTTTCAGATGCACACGGAGAGGATCTGGTTGCCACGACCTTATGGCACTGCCACACGCTGCCAAATCCTGCTTAATTACCATTGTGATTAATTATTCATAGTCATGGCCCACCCAGAGGCTCCAGCCAAGGCTCTGCAGCCCTTTAAAGACATTTCACAGATGCAGTGGAAGACTAACCCACCCCATCCCATCCCATCCTGTCCCGTCTCATCTCACCCTATCCTATCCTATCCTATCCTATCCTATCCTATCCTATCCTATCCTATCCTATCCTATCCTATCCTATCCTATCCTGCTTTATTCTGTTTTCCTAGATAGTCAGTGACTGAGACAAACCAGACAGAACCAAAAAGAGCAAATGAAGTGAAAAGAAAATAACAAGTTCAGGAAACAAAATAACAATATACATATAGTTTATACATTTAGCAGAGAGTATGACTTTGGCAGTAAGTCAATTACATCTTTTCTTCTCATTATGTGAAACAAATGAAAGTATTTTCTTGGTGTGAATACTGTAATAGATAATTATGACACTCTTAACACTATTCAGTTCAGTTCAGGCTTTTCTGACCCAAAGATAGCACTGGTTTTTGAGTTTCTACCATGTATCATACTTTTTTTTGTTGAAAGATTGTTCTCTACTAGCTTCTTTCTACACAAACTGTTTCTCTTCCTTAATCAACTCCTGTATCACCCTTTTTTGTATGGATTCTTTTCTTAGTGGGGAGAAAAGGAACTTCCAGGGCACATCATTTCATCATGATGTAGGTAATCATAAAAAGTCAAAGGAAATGCACTTGAAAATAGCCTGTTTATCTTGTAGAAAATGAAATGAGTGCAGGATGACTAGATTTTTCTGTAACTGATACAATTTGAATCAGTTAAGCATTGCTACTTGTGTGTTGTGATGTGGCAAGCTGACATCTAGGTAAGGTTTTATAGTAGTGATAGCATTTGGAGTTACAGGGACAAGAGGCTGAAACTGAGTGGTTTTCTAGGGCTTGAAATTTAATACAAACAACTAAAGTCTTTTTTCTATGATAGTTCTGGTTGCTTATATCCTGTAAGCACCTTTAAGTGTCTCAGCTTCTGCCACCATTAGGTTACTGCATATCTCAAACAAATGCAAGAAATTGAAAGAAATGGAGTAACAAAACCCCAACCAAACAAACACAAAAATCCAATTAATTTTATTTATTCAAATAATCTTTAAAAAATGTATATTCAGCTTAAACAGTAATTTGTGAATTTAATAAAAGAAAACAAAAACAAAAAACCACAACCTAACTTAAGCTAAAACAAGTAAACAAACGCGAACCCCAAGGAAACTAAGCCAGAACACTGCTTAACTCAGTAAATACAGTTAGTCAAGAAAAAGTGACTAATTACCATACCAGCTGTCATGACATCCTTCTATTGTATTTTATTTCATGGAGCAAATGAGTAACAAGCCAAACACAGCTTAAACAGGTATTTTTGTTTTATTTAAAAGTAAAAAAACCCCCAATTCTTAGTTTCTTACTTTCTCTTTTATTCAATACAATATTTTTTTTCTTTTTTTCCCCAACAGAGTACTATAATAAGTAAATTGAATGGGATTTTCCCATACAGTTCCTCCCATGTCAAGCTACAACATCACGCTTTGCATATTTTACTGTCTTCAGAGTATGTTGGTGCATCTGAAGAACTGTTAATAAGGTATAGAAATAATTAGGCATTAATTCTGGTAACGGTAGAAGTTCTTCCACCTTGACAGGAACCTTCAGTGCTCTGCTCATCTGCTTTGTCACCATGCCTTAATACATATCTGGCTGAACTTGTGGGTTTTTTTTCTCTTCCTTCCTCCTTATCTCCCTCTCTGTGAAGTGGTAAAATTCTCTAAATTTCTTGTCACAATATTAAGCAAGTGGATTTAGTTCCACCAAGATGTTCAGTTGCTTTTCTGAATAGAGGCTTCCTTGGCTTTACTTTTTAACTCTGCACCTTGCCAATCCTTCCAAAAAGTTGATGGCACCATGTTGAACCACTCCACAAACTGCATGAATAGAAGAAATGTAGACACAAACATTTAGCAAGCATTCTATTGCCCCTAAAGCTTTTTCTTCATTTCATTGGCCATCAGGATTTTGGATCCTTAATTTTGGAAGACTAATTCTTATGCACCAGAAATACAAATTAACATCATTGTTTAATTATATTGCAACTGGAATAAATTTTGAAACCAATAAATCTGATACTAGAATAAATTAAACCTTGTTTTTATATGTTTTCCTGAAATTAGAATCACAGATTGATAGAACGGTTTGGGATGAAAGGTAATTTTAAAGATCCCCTGGGCAGGGACATCATTCACTAGATGAGGTTGCTTAAAGCCCTATCCATCCTGAAAACATCCAACAACAGACTATCCACCTCTGAGAAACCTGTTTCAGTGTCTAACCACCCCAATCATAAAAAATTTCTTCCATACGTGCAGTCTAAATCTACCCTCTTTCAGCTTAAAAATGTTATCCCATGTTCTGTCACTACAGGCTTTATTAAAAAGTCTGTCCCCATCTTTTTCATAAGCCTCCTTTAAGTACTGAAAAGCCACAATAAGGTCTTCCCAGAGCCTTCTCTTCTTTAGGCTCAGATCCAGCTTTCTCAGATTTTCTTCATAGGAGACGTGTTGTAGCCTTTTGATAATTTCTGTGGCCCTCTTCTGGACCTGCTATAGGAGGTCCATGTTTGTCTTGTGCTGTAGACCGCAAACCTGTATACAGTCCTTCAGATGGGGTCTCATCAGAGTGGAGCAGAGGGGCAGAATCACCTCTCTAGACCTGTTTGCTATGTTGTTTTTTGTGCAGCTAGAAATACAATTGGTTTTCTTGGCTGCAAGCACACATTGGTGTCTCATGACCAACATTTCATCCTCCAGGATCCTCACTTCATTCTCCACAAGGCTGTTTTTGATCCATTCATACCCCAGTACTGATATCAAGGGATTACCCTGACCCATATGTAGAGCCTTGTACCACTGGTTGTAAAATCCATTTCTATATATTCTGGCATAATTTATGAATTTACGTAGGGGCATAGCGACATTTGACCTGGAACACATGATATATATGAAAAGATTCAAAGTAGTGATCTCTGGTCATGGTGGTATTAAAATAAGAGTATAGATGAGCTACAGTAATTAAAATAACTAAGGTGGCAAAATAGGCGTGCAAGACATGGGCAATTTTCTCAACAGTATCTTGTATATAAAGACCTGGAAATGTTTGCTTCTGGATATTTAAAACTAACACATTTCTTTGTTATTCCCAGTGTCAACACTAATGAGAACTGTTCAAGTATATTGAAGAAAAATAGATCTTTAAAGGATTCCATTTATTTTTAAAGGATCACTTAAATCTAAATCACTAGTAAAAGGAAAGGAGTGCTGAAGTAGTATTGCATTAAAATGACATTAATTCTATCTCCCAAATGGCTTCTATGAAAGTTTCAATAATGTGTTGAAGGAAAGGGAAAGAAAAGGGAGAAAGGCAAAAAAAGAGAAAAAGTCTGTGCTCTGAAATAAAGTTTTACTTAAAGATTTTAATACCTCCAAAATTTTACCTCTCTTTTTCTCTTATTAATCAGTAATTTGTATGTAAAACACATTGTGGTTTTTTTTTAATTTGATTATTATAATAGAGTTATTTTAAATATATGTATTTTTGCTTTTTGAAATCTTTTTTTCCCTGTATTTCAACTATACATTATTTATTGTGAATAACTTTGTTCATATTAGAGCATAAATTTGTTTTCTGTTTATATAATGGACTTATAGTTTACTCAGTGCAACTATTTTTTGTTAAGCTGTAGTGGGTTGATCATATGCAATATGATATTCTTCTAAAGTTTATAGCCTAGAATTTCTGTTCTATACTGTGAGGTTCTGGCCACCTAACCTATGTCTAAATATTTGGTATTTTGTGAAATTGTACAATGAAAAAAAACACCAAATTCCAGAAACTCAGTGGTAAGAAGTGTATCTCATGTTCCAGTTCCCCAAAGGGTTCTAGAAAAATGTTTTCTAAATTGTGTAATCACTTTCATTTGCACAGTTAAAATCTTATCTAAACTTCTTTGTATTTGATTTAAAAGACATTTCTAACATTAAAAAATTCAGTATTTACACCCTGGGTCAGATTTGATGCTGGTAGAGCTAGAATGATTTATACCAGATGAAAGATAGTACCTCATGTTTTAAAAAATGTGTAACTAAAAGGAATATAGTACAATATGGTTTCTTTCATGACAGCAAGTCTCAAATGCCAGTACATGATTTAAACAGGAAAAAAAATCTAAAAATATTATATAAAGCAAGAAAATAATATGAAAGAGACAGCAAGTATGGAAAATTCTACATAAGCTATTTATAACTTGAAAGACTCGTTAATGCTGATTTCTTTTTAGTATTAGAAAGTGTACTAGAACCAATATAACAGTATATGTTTCAGCCATCAAAAAAGCAGTCTATTGATGTGTCTGAACACTTTGCTACAGTTCCTTGTCATGTTACCATTTGCCACAAAAACTTGTCTTTTCAATAGTTCAGATTCCAACTAGTGATATGAATTGTGGGGCGGGGAGGGGGAAAGGCTTTTTTTAATGGTTCTTAACATTTGTCTTCTAAAACTAACTCACAGTGTATTTCACAGAACTTTCAAAGTTCTGCTGAACCTTTTCTTTATACATTAACATCTGTGAATGGATGCCAATCAACCGTAAAGATACATTTATCAAAACATGTTCAAAACTATATGATCACAGATTCTTTTTCATATATCAGCCCCTAGCTGTGATTTTTACTTGTCCTTTCTAAAGTCAGCTCTTTGGTTGCTCTGATTTATATCAGTGGAGTACCTCTGATAGGGGCTGCTGCAATGCCTTTGAGCATAAACATGATACTTTCACTTGCTTTGAATTCTCACAACCAAGTATTCTTTCTGAACTTGAAGTTTTTTGAGGCAGAAGGTCATATTACACAGACATTTGGTGGTAGAGCACTCATTCAGGAAAAGAAAAAACCTGAGGGTTGTACTTCAGCTGTGGTAGTACACAGACATGAGCAATAAGTGTCCTTCAGACATAAGGGCAAGATTCACGACACAGCTGGAATCCATATAGTACATATGGGTTGTCATCTAGAAGAGCTTGCCCACCTTCTTATTGGGAAAGTCTTCAGACCACGTTATTCTCTGGACAGTGCCCAGGTTTTTTCTTCAAATTAGCTGGAATGGGTGAAAACCAAGCTAAGGGTTGGCAAGGCTACTATTGAAGAGTTTGCATGATTGCAGATGAATTCATGACTCCATGTCTTTGTCTTGTGTAGCTTACTAGTTTGGATGAAACCTAAGAATTCAACCACATAGTTCTCACTGTCAGGAGATTTTTGCAGCCAGGTGAGCACTACGAATACCAGAAATATACTGTGTCATATATAAATATATATAATATATATTTTATATATATATAAAAATATAAATTATATATATTATAAACATAAATATATGTTATACTGCAATTTAGATTGTAGACATTTGCAATATAAGTAATTAAATGGATATGGACAGAGAATGGCAGACTATATGGATGTGGGGACAAAAAAAAGAACAGCAGAAGAAGGAAGATAAACTGGCACATTATGATGGCCTTGAAGTCAGGTCATCAATATCTCAACATATATACTTACAGCTTTTAAAGATGTCTCTCATCAGGAAAACAATTGATAGCCATCTTGCTGTCAGGAAAAGAGTAAATAAAATCATAGCCATGGAGATTCCTTTATCTACCAGTCACAAAGGGCCAAAGCTCTTTGGCTTTGAAGCATCCGGGAAAGAAAACAGCAATAATACATAGATTCCTTCTATCCTTTAAATAAGTCTTTTAAAGTGTTCCTGTTCTATCAGTGTACAACTGGACAACTGCTTGCAATATGTCCTTTATACGCACAAATATCAGAAGGAATTATTTAATCCTCAACTTCCGATTGCCATTAATTTAATTGGATAAAAATAGCTGAGTTAAATTAGAAAAGCTTCACAATCTATCCCATGATCTTGCATTCTTACAATTCTAGATTAATTATTTCAGGAGTACAGTCACTCAGAAATGCTGAGTTAAGGAGTTCTTTGAATTTTTTGCCTTTGATTAATGTGGATTCATATCTATATTCTTTTAATAGAATATTTCAATATGCCATCAAAAATCCAAATAAATGATAACAAAGTTAAGCTGGAATCCACTGATGTACTATGGGACTGTTGCTAATAATGATACTTTGTACTGATACCAAATATCTAGTATTGTAACATTTATAGCCTGGGTTCTCTACAGAAATACGGTTCCTTTTTCAGTAAGTAGTTTTTCCCCATTTGTTTTTTACTTTCCTCTTGGTGAATCTTTGAGCTAGTTTGCTGCAAATATTTTGTCTGTTGACGATGAACCAGCCTTATTCATGACCAGATTTACCATGTTTGTGACTGCAGAAGCACATGAGACCTCTACAGAAAACCTCTAACAAGGTCAGTACATGGCTTCCAGAGCAGAGCTGACTTTGAGTTCCAAAGGTGTGCACCACATTTGCACTGACAGTTCATTCTGTGGCTGGGGAGAGATCAGGATGTAAGGTATGTTACATTTACAGCTTCTATTTCATTATAAACAGAGATAATGAAACCAATATATTTACATTTTTTCTGTGTGTGTGTTTATGTGTCTGTATGTGTGTTTTCCCCTCTTTTGGACTATTGAGGGGAAGCCAACCAAGAAATCAAAACCAATCAAACAAACAAAAAAATGAGGGATGTTAACTACATACTGCTGAATACTTCCTGGGAGGGAAGTATTTCCTACAGGGAGTAAAAAGACAGTCATTTCAGACATAAATGTTCTTTCTTTGGCCATGAGATGACAAGTTCAATATTCTTAAGGATAAATGATATTGGAGTAATTTCTAAAAATACCTATGAGTAGAACATGCAGTTCCTAGAAAAAGACGGTAACAGGAGGTTGATACTTTTGTAGGAGAAATTGATTTATTGTCTTTCTAGACAATTTGTCTCTGACACTAAAAATATTGAAATAAATAATAAATGTTTTACAGATATGAAAAAAGACAGAGAATTGAATTAGTCTTTCATTATTTAACACACTTTTTTTTTTTCCATTGTGAAACAAAAAAATGCAACAGGACAGAACTAGTTCAGGATTATTAACACTGTTTTAACACTGCCTACAGGAATAACAAAGCCAGAAGCCTGTGAAAAAAAGTTTTTAGGCACAATGTCCTCAAAAATTTGTATACACTGTTTACATAACCTTATTTTTGACAATGCTTGTACTCTGTAGCTCTATCTGATATCATTAAGACATAAGATATATTTTTACAAGCTCTCTTAAACCACCACTGGAACATGCTATTATTAAATTGTGTGTCTTTATTCTCAAACAATCCAGTAAACAACCCTTAAACAGAAAGGAAAAAAAAAAAAAAGAAATAAAGTATAAGACACGACCTTGTTTCTTCCTCTATGATTAACAAGTCACTACCATAACCTCTTCTGGGTTAAATGCTAGTAGTGTGATTTAACAACAGCCAGCAGCTCAGTCCCACACAACCTTTCACTCACTCTGTGCCATAGTGGAAGATGGGAGAGAATCAAAAGGCCAAAAAGGAGAAAACTCATGGGTTGAGATAGTGGCAGTTTAATAGGCAAAGCAAAACCCATGCATGCAAGCAAAGCTAACTAAGGAATTCATTCACCACTTCCCATCGACAGAAAAGTGTTCAGCTATTCCCAGGAAAGCAGGGCTCCATCACACCTAACAGTTACTTGAGAAGACAAATGCCATCACTCCAGAAGTCCCTCCTTTCCTTCTTCTTTCTCCTAGCTTTAGATGCTGAGCATATCATATGCTATGGGATATCTCTTTGATCAGTAAGCATCAGCTGTCTTGGCTGTGTCCCTTCCCAACTTCTTTTGCACACCCAGCCTGCTCACTGGTAGGGTGAGGTGAGGAGCAGAAAAGGCCTTGACTCTGTGTAAGCACTGCTCAGCAGTAATGAAAACATCCCTGTGTTATTAATACTGTTTTCAGCACAAATATAAAACATGACACCATAAAATGAAAAAATGAACACTATGAAGAAATAAACACAATGAATGATGAAAAAATTAACACAATTATGAAGAAATTTAAAATTTAAAACCAGTACATCTAGCCACCCATGTTAGTATGACTGCAAATCTTTCAAGTATGCCAAGTTACTCCCAATAAATATATTTATAGGATACAATAACTACATTTACTAGACACAAGTTTTTCCTTGTATTTCTAGCTATTTATTTTTGCCCTGTTTCCTAGGCTGTCTCAGGTAAGGAAGATTCCAGAAGACATTGATAATAATTTTATGAGCTTATCAATGCTGCTTTAACAAGTAAAACACATCCAAGACACTTCAGCAGCATCTGATTTAAGTTGTTGTCTTTTCCTCCTGGTGCAGCTGGGGTGAAATAACTGCTGACGCTGTTGTGAAAACAGCTGCACAAACTACTCAACCAACTGGAGCTGGTTGGCAGCAAGCTGCTGAATACAAGCTGCTGCTTATTTGCAACAGCATCCTACCAGGGAGCACTGTTATTTGTTGCTATAGCGGGTCGAAAGTGATGCGGTGCCAGGTAGAAATATCTGAGGGTTTAATCCTAGGTCCCATTTCCAGCTAGTATTCTATTACATCCACCAGATTATTAAAGGAGAAAAGACTAGCTAAGGAATTTGAGATAAGAATGCTCAATGATGAATGCAAAATGAAGAAGCTTTTCTTCTGTGTCTCTAGTGGTAAGAGCCAGCTGGCTGTGTGGACACAGCTACTGAGTACTAAGCAATAGTTAATGTGTTCAGCTTTTTTCAGTAGGGTGTTCTGTGCAGATAAATACAAACTTTTATGAGATTCAACATCCATAAATCATAGAGAATTGAGACATATAATTTTGTTTTGGAGACACTTCCTATACTGAAAATGTACCCTCACAGTTCTCTGGTTTATGTAGTATGATGGAATAAACCTTGAAATATTGATAGAAACTATTCACATTATCAGTAAAATTAAAGAATGGAGTCTCAGACATGGGAAGGATCATAGGGACAAGTAATTCTTTTTAACTAATTTAATTAATTAATTTTATATTAAAAATACATTTAATTTATGAGAGAAATATTTTATTTTCTAAAATATGAGGTGGTTTTTGTCTGTGATGTAAAATACCTCCTTACCTCCAGGACTCAGATAATTGATCAAATTTCTTAGCAATTTAATGAATCTTTGTTCTTTAAATGAGCGTCTGTGCTTAGAATGTTGATAGCCCATGTCAGATGTAAGACAACTCAATCTAGCATTCATCTTTTTTAATGAATTAAACTAAATTCAATTGAGCTTATATGTCTCTTAAGCTAAATACAGTTATACAACTTCTAAAACTTGCCAGAAATATGAAAGCTGATCTCAAAATAATTCTTCTAAATACCCTTGTAAAAATTTTAACTTTGCCCACTGTCTCACAAAGAGATATTTTGATGAGAGTATGACAAATGAAACTTGAAACAAGGTTTTCCCATTCTTTCTGTCTGTTTACTCTGTCCTTTGTAATAAATATTGTCAGTGGACAAAGTTGAAACTTAGGTTTTGTGGTTCTTTTGTGATTTCAAAACTTGGGTTTGAATATGTAATTTTAATTTAGATCAGTGCTCTTTTGCTCCTGAAACCACATGAACCAGAAAGCCTGCTTTGTTGAAAATATCAATGCATATTATTTCTGGAATGAAACACACTTTGTGTGTCTTGCAATAGCTGAATGAGTTTGAAGTTTTTTATATCAGTTTTAGTACTGCTGTTCACTGACACAGAACAAGAAAACTCATAAATTCACACAGTGGTTTTGAGATTTTCAAAGCCTGATTGGACTGATATCTTCACATAGGGATACCTCAGAGAACTGTGGACTGTTATTTGTAACTGCGATGAGTCTTTATTATAAAAAAAAAGAAAAAACACACAGTTTAGCAGGAAAATCTAGAGAAGGAGAGGGATATCAGATTCATATTATATAATTTCTCATCAATCTGCTTATCAGCTTATTTTTACAGCTAGATTTAACCTCCGTCTTCCACAGGCAGTTGAATTTCAATCTTTTAAACTAAATTTGAAAAGTTTGAAAGTTAGTACACTGACATATGAATGTTTAATGTGCATTTGTTCCCATTTTACCCTTTGTAAATTTTCCTTATTATGTTATATTTGAAAGGTAACAAGAATTTTTCTATACTCCAGCTTTCTTTTGAATTCAGGATAAATAATTATAAGATCAGTTTTGTCTTACCTTCTTTATTTTTTAAGGACAAGGTTGTCAAAGGATTCGATGTCTTCCATTTTGAAAACTTTATGTCCTTAGCTTATAGCTAAGAATGACACTATGCAACAGTCCTTTCCAAAATCAAAAATGAAAGTCATTTTTTTTATTGATATGACACCTTAATGACAAGAAATGGAGCAGCATAAAATGTTTATTTACATCATATCCTATTTCATTTGTATGAAGCAAAAATATCTTGACAATCATGGGGTAGTTTAAAGGCAGTGTTTAACACATGAAACTATTCAGAGAATGGGGAATAGATCCAGCATGTTACTTTTGGGAGTCATTTTTAAAGGACAGAAAAGGGAGCTCCTGCCTACTTATGAGGCTACTGCAGAATACAGCCAAAGCCTTACTGGAACATTTGAATTTTTTTTTATAACTCCTTCTATTTCCATCTCAAAACTTTAAAACTCCCAAGGGAGCTTTGTAGGACTGATGGTAAGAGGTTAAGGAGAACTAAAGAGAAATTTCTGTGATCTAAATCTCACTATGAAAACAGACTTTTTTTTTTTCTTGAGGGAAATAGATGTGATCTTGAATAAGGAAAAGGTTTTTTAAAAGCTCCCACTAAGCAAATTCAGCTATTGGAAGAATAGGTGATGTGAAGAACCTAGAGGATGCAATAGAGTGATTGAAGTTTGGATTCACGTTTGCAGAACTATATGAAAAGAACCACAGATTATATTTACCACATTTACAAGCATTCTGAATATTTTTCTCCTCTACTTTCAAGTGTTTTGCTTTTGCAAGATGAATCATATATTTTGGATTTTTTTTTTTTTATGAAATATTAAACCATGCTCTGGATGTCTTAGGGAAAGGTGAAAAAACTGTTATATAATACATTATTTCAAGCACTCTGTCTAGACTTAAGGCAGAAAAAATGTCATAGTAAGGTTAATGAAGTACCACTCCTCTTTACCACTATATACTTAGTGCAAGCATGCTAAGAAGAAATGAGAATGTATATTTTTGCAGGATACAGTACCACTAGCAAGAATACTGAGAGAATGTAGCCTGGGGTGAAGATGACTTTTTTTTTTTTTTTGTTGGTGATTTTTGATTTCCAGGTGAATTTTCCTTAAAAGCAGATACTTAGATTTAAGAGCTATCCCTGTAACTATTTCATCATCTTGACTTTAGTGGTTTAGTTTAATTGGAGCAATTTCACTTTACATATCAATTTCTTGTAGATAATTATCTTATTAGAACAATGCACGTAGCTTGAAAATGCAGGCATTTCAACTTCCACCTCTTTAAATTATTTGCTTTTTACACTCACAATAGTTTGATTCTAGATGGAGCCACGGTCAATATCTTCATAAAAAAAAAAAAAAAAAAAGATAGAGGCTCAGTGGGCTTAGTCATTTATGCTGAAGTATTTAAAGTAAAAATTTAGAACCCTCTTAAAAAATATCTGACAGCCTCTCACTTGGGTCATTTTTGTTCTCAGGAGCAAAAGCTTTTGATAATTCTCAGTGTTTGTTCAAAGAAAGAAAAAATGTTTGCTAAATTGCCTTCTGGAAGCTGAAGGCAGACTTCAGACATATTTTTTTTCATGAGGTTGAAAAACTCTGGCAGTACTTTCAAAAAATAGTCACAGAAGTGAAACTGAAACTTCAGAAGAATTTGTTTGATACCAAACTATTTGGGTAAGTTGCCACAGGGCAATGTGCCTCTAAAACATTAACTGTTTTGTTTTAAAACAAAAATTCTCTGCAAAACTAGACTACAGGTGGTATAGCAGAAATTTAAAATCCTTCTTCTAAAGATCACCTCTGCAGCTCCAAAGTGTAATTGGGAGCTCTTCTGTGGAACACTACAATCTGTTATCAGAACATCCCTATGGGAAGAATGATTTTCAGCTTTTGAGAAAAATATTGATTTGCAAATGCTCACCTGAGCCACAATGCGTACAAAAAGGCCTTTATAACTTGCTTTGCAAATGTCCATGTAGGGTTCCACAGAGGTTTTTAAATTCCTTAAAGGTCAAGACCCGAAAACATACCAAAAACCTTAAAAGTAAAGGAACTAGAAAAGACATTTAGTAGCATTTGAAAGCTTCCAAAATTCTAAGTTAATTAAGTAATGAAAGCTTTTCCCCACTACATTTTTATTCTCATTTGGTTTTACAGTTCTATAATTTCCATAATCATCTCTCTGACCTGTAGAAACTGTCGAAGCTGAATGTCAAATATATATCTACATTGTCTTAATGTAGGACTTAATAATTCAGAATTAAGAAAATCTAAACCTTGATAAGCTTCTACCTCCACATAGACATATGTACCGGTCTTGATTACACTGTCACTACTACTATGCAAAATACGTAGAAATATATTTATCTTTGTGATATCACATCCACTGTCAAATCATCAATATTTCATCATTGAAACCAGAATTCAAGATTCAAGAAAATGGGATAGAAGAAAGAAATTAAAATGCCACACTCAGAGTAAGCCTAGGAAACAAAGCTTAAATTGTTGTAGTTTCGCCAGTGTTTTTATCCAACATTAGTCCTTATAAATTACCTTATTTTGTGTACAAAATTTAGTGTTTGTTGCTTACCCTACCACAAAAAATAATTATGTGCAGTATCTATCACACCACTAGTAAGCTATTTGTATTCAATGTACAGTAAATAGAACTCAAAAACATAATGCAATGGAATGGTAGGTTGGCTTAATGCCAATTCAATCTGCCTGCTTTAATTTGAACTTCATTATTATGTGCATTTTTTCATTCAAGAATCTAAATTATGGATTGAAAACATGAAAAAATGCACAGTAAAACTATGATTAGGAGATGTTTGACCAGGCTTACTCTCAAATGGCTTTATGTACAACAGACATGAGTTCTGAAACCTCACTTTGATCACTGAATAGAGAGATATGTGTGTAGTTCAGCTCAAACCTAAACTAGATCAGTGTCTAGTGGTTGTTGAGTCACTTTCACCTTCACTTCCCTACCTGCTTGAGCCCTGAATCCTGCTCCATATCCTGTGCCAGTGCTACCTCTGGACACTAAATGGAAAAAGATCTTTCCAAATCCACTGCCTGCCTCTTTGTATCCCTAGTCACAGGGTCAGATGGTCAGCAGCAAATGAAGGAATATGACAGGAGACCTTATGCAGATCCTACTTGTAGCGTATATTAAATCAGTCTAGATGTAATATGTAACTGCATCTCAAAATTAAATGAGCTGATGATAACCCTCCAAACGCAGGGTTATTTTTAATCTGTCCCTTCAGAAATCATATCTATACTCTATTCCTGCAAAGAGTTATACTGAGATAACGGTGAGAAAAATGTGAGAACAGAAAAAAGCAGTAGTGGTAGAAATAGAATGGGTGAGGAGAGTCAGGAACCTCTTTACAATGTTCAAAGTCATTAAAACTTATGAAATTACAGCATTGGTCACTGAGATATGGCAATTACTATTTTGATTTCATCTGCTTCCCACCCCACCCCATCCGCTCCAAAAAAGCCAAACCAAACCAAACCAAACCAAACCAAACAAACAACCAAAAAAACCCACCAAACTTGGATCTTCTTGCAGATTTTAAAGACATGACTACTTCTTGTATCCTACGTGTACTGCCCCTTTTTAAGTCACTTTGTTCAGGTATGTTCATGCACAGAGACTCTCCAAAAATATACACAACCTTTTGGTCCCATATGAGTACCTTAACATCCTTTTTAAGCTGTGGGGACCAGAACTGCTCACAGTATTCAAGGTGAGGCGACACCAGTGTTACATACAGCAAGCTAATCACATTTTTAAACTGGCTGGTTATAGTGTGATGCATGTTTCCCCCAGTATTCTACATTCATCTGTACTTTTACATTTCTTATGTCTCTACAGATATTTTCACAGCTTTTTCTCACAACTTAGCATTTTTATTGGAGATCTGGGCCAGGATTACACAGCTGTGCCATATTAGTGCAAGATTTGGGATCTTTACAACAGAAATAGCCAAATTTTTAAGGGACAAAAAAAGTTATAGTGGAGATTAGGGAGAAAAAAGATTACATATGTAACATAATTTTGAACATGGAAATTACACCAAGAACCATTCAAATTTTATTAAATATGTAATGGATGAAAAAAGCATAGCTGAACCTCTCATTACCTTACTAATCTGTTGACTAATTCACTTCCGGCAAAGACGATCTTGAGAAGACAATTGAAATAGATAGATGTCTATTTTAGATTTGGTTTCGTACATGATGATAGTGTATCTTTTTTTTTTCAGTTTCAGCATCACTGGGGTAACACAACAAAATAACTTTAATTTTGTATGTCGAAACAATGGAAAACAAACGTGACATGTCATTATCGTGATGGATAGATATATACTATATATGTAATTTAGAGAAACAAACCATCAAAAATATAAAAAAATAGAACTTTTTTCTGAGTAAGATATACTCCTGGAAAGCAGAACATGCATTAGGTCGAAGACAACTCGAGTCAAAAAAGCAGAAAAAAAAAAAAGAAAGCAAAGTTAACATTATCAGAAAACCATTATCATAATAACTTATGCAATTTTCATAATTATGTTATTTCTTGCCAGCTTTCATATTTTTTTTTTCCAAAACTATTAGAAAAATATTGTGATAAATTTTAATCTTTTGTGCATAAAATTACCCTTCACAATGGCAACATTCTTTTCATTTTCTTATCTAGCTTATGTAGAATAGCTTAGCTGAATTAATATTTTAAGACTACAGAAAAACTGGCTATCAAGGGTATTATGAATTCTGTCCTTTTGGACAGTTTATAAGTCTGAGATAATTTGGGGTCTTGGTGTTTGCATTAGAAAGGTTAGAGAGACATGACGTATAATATAACTGTTCAAATATATAAGTTGGTTTCTGTGGCTGAATGCCATATATCTACTGACTTTGAAAAAGTCACTCAGAGCTCAGCTACCCCTTTTGCAAAATTTTAGCTGGGATGAATGTGTAAAGGTGAACACCCACTGGATTTACCTAAAGCATTGTTTCTAAAGCTGAGTCTACATAATAGAAATGTGAGATTATAGCATGGATCGGTATAAAGTTGTTAAGACAAAGATCTACCTATATGGGTGTGTCATGGTTTAAGTCCAGTCAGCCACGCAGCTCGCTCACTCCCCCCTGCCGC
>JANHGB010065137.1:33699-121429 GCA_026283785.1 Coracopsis vasa | reverse complement strand
ACAAGCCAGTTATCCCTGTGGTAACTTTTCTGACACCTCCTGCTTAAAACCCAAAAAGCCAGAAGGATTGTGAGGCCTCGCTTTCACAGTCTGTATTTGCACTGAAAATCAAGATCAAGCGAGCTTTCGCCCTTGTGCTCCGCGGGAGGTTTCCGTCCTCCCTGAGCTCGCCTTAGGACACCTGCGTTACCCTTTGACAGGTGTACCGCCCCAGTCGAGCTCCCCACCTGCTGCTGTCCCTGGAGCAGGTCGCGGACGGCACGGGCCTGGCGCTTGGCGCCCCAAGCGAGAGCCCCCCTCGGGGCTCGCCCCCCGTCTCACTGGGTAAGTGAAAAACGTCCCATGAGTATCCATGTAAGTTTCCTTAGTTGCTAAGAAAATCCGAATTAAAATATTTTACACTGTAAAATGAACAAACAAAAACCCCTGCATGTATTTTCTTCTTGTTCAGAAGTATTTCGAAGGTTGCTGTTGAGCCTTGAGAACAGGTTGTTACAGCTATTAAATTTATCATTAAAGCAGTCCTAAAATTTTGGTAAGTTAAGCAGTAAGACTGGCCCTCAAACAGCCTGATCATGGCTTGTTTTGCAGGCAATATGTACTCTGATGTATAGGCTGGTTGGCTATAGATCAAAACTGGAGGTTTTATTGATTAAAGTCTTCCTACAGTGGGGATTAAAAAAGTATGTCTTATCTCACTATCTATTTGAAAGATATAGATTCCTGTAATTTGCTGAAGTAAGGGAATGTTGGCAGTATCAAGTTCTTTACATAAGGACTGACATGACTAGACGCTGCTTTGAAGATGCAGCCTCTCCGGAAACAAAACTGCCGCATTGGGCAGCCTCTTCCCCAACTGTCTGACTAGCACTGAGTTGGTTCTGTACCCGTGAGTAGGTTGTTTTGGGGTTTTCTTTTTGGTCGGGTTGTTTGTAGGATTTTGGGTTTTTATTTTGTAGTTTGTTGTGGTTTTGTTTTCATTTGTGTTTTATTTTCCCAGCTACGTTTTGAGGGTTTGTTGATTTGAAAATAAAATTGAGCACAAACTGGTCTTCCATTACAGCTTAAACCAGTGCCATCATCAAGAAGACATTCATAAACATACTTAGCTCAGAATATGGCCTTGTACTTATGCAGCAGCAGGAGAACAGGGTAAAGCATTAGTGTGTCCCATGTGAGAGTAATTAGGGGATGTCATGTGGTGCAGGTTCATTTAATTTTTGGACCTTATTCAACAAGGACCAACTCAGACGTAATTAACAAACAGCTACTTAGCAAAAGTAGCCCTTCATCTTTTCAAATGTGTCATGATTTTTTTTAATGAATTGTTGGCAGGGCACAAGTGTTGGACAAATAATGCATGCAAATAAATTACAGCCAGTGATTTTGTGACCAGTGGCATTAATTTCTCCTGAGAATAAATTTCAAATATTCTAAACAACACACATCCAAGCCCCCGTGCAGGGTTAAAGGTTTATTAGGGGTTTCCATGGAATGGAAAGTGTAAGTAGAGTATGTGAGGTTACAGCACTGGATGAGTGGGGCTGAGCACCACCCCACACAGTACAGAAGCCACAGCAGGCAGAAACCATGTGCTGGTCCCCTTTCATTCACTTGATCAATTCATGCAGCTGGAAATCTTGCATCAAACGTGACTGTTTATATGGCTTCGTAAACGTCGTCATACTTCCGCTGAGCGGAAAATAACAATTCTGTTTATGAGATGATTTGCACTTTCTTATATTTTACATTCAAACTGTACAAAGCAAAATAACTCTTCAGTGTGGCTAGGCTGGAGGCTGAGAACCTGGGACCTTTGATTTTAGGAGCTGGCTACGTTTCTGAGGAATCAGAGAGGTTTGCTGGCAGTAAACCAGTCGGTGTCCAGTTAGAAACCAACTGATAGAAAGATTTCAAAACCTAAGTTCTGTTATGATCCTGCAAACCTGTTTGATTTTTGGCAGAAGCTTATTAAACCTGTCTTTGTCTCACAAGTATGTTTCAATGTCAGCAAGTAAAACTTTTTGAATTTCATTATCTTCATGTTTAGGATTATATAAGTAGTGGTACCATACAAGTAGCTAGCATCAAAACTTGACTCCCAAGTTCACAGCAATGGAATAATGCACAGGATTTTTTTATCTTTTTTCAACTATTGGATTTTATGATACCCTCATTTTTTCTTTCCGGTTTCTTATTTATGATTCTCGGCATATGGAAAGTCATATATATCACAGAGTATTGTTTCTATTATCTTGTCTATTTTTTCTCATTTATTTGAAAATTTATCCTCTTAACAGTCCTAGTGTGCTAATATGTGCTTTATAGAAATAAACTATGGAGGCAGAATAGTGTTGTATCCTTTGGACTTTCATCCTTTAGCTTAGGGATTAAAGCCCAAACCACAATGACATGCAGATTTGGGGTTACCACCTTCTCTGTCCACATACAGAGTGAGCTCCAGAAAGGAAGACTTAGCACAAAAAAATCACAGCCACACAGAAACAGTGTTAAATTCTTCTCTCTGTGTTCTAAATGCCCCACAGAAATTATCTCATTTTTTCCTGGTCCATTTTACGTATGGTCCATGAGGGAGTGCTCTGGAGACTAATAACATCCTTGTGTAATAAAATGTATAGATTACAGGCCATGGATTTACCTCCCTGATGCATAATCATAGCATGCTTCTTACTAGTTACCCTATTTCAGAAAAGTTAGGCATCTTATTCAGTGGCATGGGTTTTGGTCACCTGAAGAGCATGATTTAAAGTCGCACTAACTCTTTCCTTATTAGCAAACTTATAGTCTTAGCAGTGGTACCTATGCTATGTTTTTACCCACACTGTATTTAGCTCAGTCAAGCACTGCCCAAAAGTGTTAAACCAGAAGACAACTGCAGTGTAAACATTAATTTTGAGTTCTTATGATTAATGTGATTGATTTGTGAAAGCATAAAATTATATTGTAAAAGTTAATCATTACAGAAAATAAATGCCTGAAGGATCTAAGCTCAATATATTGGGCTTTTCTTTACACTGAGTCAATATAGATTGACAAGTTGTATTTTCCATTCAAACAAATGTTAAAAGTGTTAACAATTTCACAAAAGATTCTGAAGACAACATCACTTTAACAATATCTTCTGTCAAAGGCTACAATAATCTGATTTCTGCTCCCAGTCATGCTGGAATAACTGTCAGAAGTGGTAGCTCATATTGGTTAAATAGAGAACTTGGCCTAGCTATCTTGTAATGCTGCAAAAAATAAAATCGTTTGGGGTTTTTCTTGTTGCTTCAGTTTTGTTTTTAATCCTATGACTGTGACGTATAGTAGATATAATGTTTGGAGCTGGCAGTTCTTATAGCTTGTCCAGTAGGGCACACTTTGACATGAACGAGTCGCTACCTTGAGTGGAAACATCACAGTGAAAGGTGTTAATGTTTTTGGCATAGCAGCATGTTACAGCAAATGTCATTGCACCACTGTAGTGTTGATGAGTGTTCTTGTGACACTACAATTTTGATAATGTTGATTTCTGCAGAAGTGCACAATGCCCCTGTGAGCTGAGGGGATGGATCCTGCCTCATTCACTCCATGCCTTGCATTGTTCACTGTGTGCCTTGCACAGCTGATGGTCTAGGTAACTTTTCTTATCCCTCATGTCCCTGAAATAATCAAAAGCTATGTGGCTTCTACCTTGTACAGCTAAAATAATCTGTTGTAAGATAGCCCTGGTCCTTTCGTAGGTATTTTGTCTTAAAACAAAAGAAACCTACCAACCAAACAAACAAAAAAGAAAAAAAAACAAAACAAAAAAAAAACCCACCCTTTTTAAAATATTAGGATTGAAGTTAGAAGTCCAAGCTTTAGAAGGCCAGAACTATCATGGTTAATGCTTTACTTGCTGCCCATGGGAGGTAATCACTCGCTTGGAACCTTATGCTTTTTTAACATATCTTATATGTTTATATCTTTTTTAACATATCTTATATATAACAAGCTTATCTTGCTTGCTTGAGGCAACCCAGTAACCTGTTGATAGTTCACAAGTTAGCTAAGACTATATATGAGTTTAAGGACATCCTTACTTCTCTTTGACTTTGATGTGACTAAAGGTTTGAAGCGTTCAGGAGCCATTATGGAATTATATGATGTTTGTAAAATACTGGATGGTAATAGCATGATTTTTCTTAACACTCTTGTGAGATATGCTGTATTGTATAACAAGCAGTGTATTATAAATTTCTTTCATGCACTTCTGGATCATACACATGTAATTCTGTCGCTATTGCACTAATTCAGTTCAGCCCATAGTTTGAGTTTCAGTAAGCAGAATTTGAGAATTAAGAGCCAGTTCCAGTTCTGGCATTAACTTTCTATGTGAACTTTATCTCTGTTTCTTTCTTCCATATGGAATCACAAGACAGTGTTTCCTTTCTACTTACAAGTATGATGTAAGGATGAATTAATTATTTGGTAAGTCCTTTGAGATTACTTAGAATTGAAAAATGCAAATTATTAATATTCAATTATTAAGTTCTACCATTAGAGTAAGTGATAATAATAGAGCATATCCTAAAACAAACAAATGGGAAAGACTGATTAAAAATGCATGGACAAATATAACTTCCAATTTTTCTGACCTTATAGTATACCTGTGCTCATTTATATCATCTCAGGTCTTTGATGTTTTCTGAGTTGTTGACTGTTTTGAGTAATGGGAAATTTTTTGTTTGTTTGTTCTCCTTTCTTTTGTTGTATGTTTGCAATTTCTAGTCCTGAGCAGAAACAGAAATACCATGTTAAAGAGAACAATAATTTTCTACACGTGCAGTGCTTGGATTCTGTTTTTGTTGCTTCATATATGACCATTAGGAGCTACAAAAAAGAAAAGAAAAAAAACCCTCACTAAAATATCTCTATTGAGCTTTGAGTAATTAAATGAAGTCTAATACTTTGGCACAAGAGATTATTGTTTGCTTGTGTGCTTCAGAGGCAAGTTTGAATATGGAGAACAAACTTTATTGGTGATACATTCAATTTGCTTAAAAGAGCGCACTGTATTTGACAAGAAGCATTTCTTAAGGCACTCTACATTTACTGCCAGATAAATACAGATGTCTGGAATAGCTCCATCTGGTGAGTCACAGCATACAGCAAAGCCCACCTCACTTACTTCTGTTAGTTCTTTGACACTAATCTGGATCTGCAGAGAAGTCATCACCTCATACTTCTGTTACATGTAAAACTTCTTATTCTAAAAACGTGTATTACTAGTGAAGACTGCACTGAGCCGCTGTAACTGTTTATGTTGCTCAAACTTTTTTTTATTATTTATTTATTTACTCTTCTTATTTCTCAAGGGGGGGGGGGGGAGCAAAACAGAGAGGGTTTTTTTTTATTGCGTTCCCAGACCAGAACAAATCAGAAATGCCAATATCTTGAAATACATAATCTGATCTTTGAGACCCCTGAGCTTCTCTACAGGCAGCACTTCTAAGTGCTGATGCCACCCCATCCAATGAAGATGTTTATTGATTTAGATTTGTCAATGTTTAATTATGCACCATTACAGAAATATATGATGTCAATGAAAAAGAGGGATGTATGAGTAAAAAATTCTTCGCAGCAGCAGAACTGCACGCAGAGCAAAGCTTTTAGCTCTGGCTTTTAACAGGTTTGGGGTTTTTTTATGTAAACAGTTTCACCCACAAGAAGGGTATACATTTGTTTGCAAGGAAGACATCACACATCTAGGAACATTGCTTCTTGCTTTTCATGTTCAGATGTCTGCTTGAATGCAAAGAAATATGTACATGCCCGCTCTGTAAATACCATCAGTTCTATGTGTGTAAGTATGATTAAAGATCTGAGATAGTTCTTAGAGAAAGGGAAAGTATTCAGAAAGAACTGATGCTGCAGTGAGATGACTCCCATTAGGATGACACTGCAGTGGTGACACAGTAGTGGTGACACAGGATTCTTCTGGAAATGAATGAACCCTGAAAGTAACCCAGAAAGTGGAGTTCTGCAGTCCTATTAATATTAAGTGTTAATAAAGTAAAATAAAATAAAAGTAAAATAAAATAAGTAAAAAAAAAAAAACCAATAGAAAAGAGTTGTAGTTCATTGTGTTAGTTTCCCAGCTAGACAGAATTTCTAATGACTTCACATGAATAACTCTGTATTCACGGACATTAAAAACAAAGGACAGAGAAGACTACCAGCAGAGAAGACTGCCAAAGTCTATTTACACTTGGTTCACTTTTTCTTGAGTGCATGCAATATCACTTTTTCATTGAATTTCTTGGCTCCTAACTCAGTGCTATAAACACCATCTTTTGAAGAATTACTTCTGCCTTCAAGATGTATGAAACGTGTGCTAGAAGCTTTGAGAATGGCTTATAAAAAGGCACAGTCAAGGCTTGCAAACAAGGTCTCATGAGACCAGTTGGGGTGACGGCCTGAGGTGCAGGATACTGGAGCAGCAGGTGCAGGAGTGGTTGCATAAGACTGGCCTGGCATCTGCACGGGCGCTGTGCAGGATTTACAAAAGGGCTGAAAACCTCCTACACTGAGGATTTGGACTTGCAGACCTCTGCTTCTCTGTATTGCTACTTTCTCTCTTGGTTTTTCAGCATGTAGGAGTTTCTTAGCGTTAGAAATAAGCCCAAGCTGCAGTATTCAGATCTGGAGACAAACATTCTTAAATTATTAATGTATAATTTATCTTTGGTTTTAACAATGGGAGACCAAGAGGGAGGGTAACACTTTGAAAAGTCCTGTGAGATCTCCAGTTAGTCAGTAAACCCTGTTTACTTGCTTCTTCTAAGCCATTGTGAATTCAATGCATGAAATCTTTGAAAATTATCTAATTGGAGAAGGTTGTCTTGCATTTGACCATTTTCTTTTTTCAAACCATTGATCGGCTGATATATTACAGTCAAGCAGCTCAATGCACCATTGAGATATTTTATTGTAATACATTAACCGAGCAGTGGTCATTGATTGATAACAGGGGAGCAATGGAAGATTTCTTCTGTACCTTTTGCTTAAAATAAAATATATAAAAAAAAGATACGCTGGGCAATATTCTGTTCTCACTCCATTACAAATCCAATACCATTTCATTGACATCTCTGGGATTTCTCTCGACTTAAGGTGATACGGCTGAGAACTGAATCTGTCTTGCATGCACTAACATCCAGACAATATAATCTTTATCAGGCACATATTCTAATCTCAGAATAGAAATCAGGTATGCAGTTATACGTTGGGGCTAGTTTTCAGTCAGTTTGCATTTAAACGTATTCATGTATATGTGTGTGTGTGTATTGCTTAGAATAATGAATGCAATGAATAAAGGCACACTTTACCTCCTCAAAAAGAACCTGACCTATTCAAATTCATGTCTTAATCCAGTTTTTTCTGCTTTCCTTGTTTCTAAGATATTTTTATAAGGAATGGCTTTGTTTCACGGAGAACTGTTGCCATGCTAATTGTATCTCAGGTCTGATCCAAAGGGAGTGTTTCCACAGGAAAGAAAAAAGCCAACATTGTTTAGTCTTTAGGTCAATTGAATCTTTGGCCTCTCTGCAAGTCTGTCAGCACTGGTGCCAGTTACTGAGAGTAGTCATTTTTATGATATCAGCATTTGTCTTTTGGGGATTGGGCTGCGACCTTCATCATAATTTAATACAAACCACTACAGGGTAGATCCTTTCTAATCCAAACACACTGGGACTGTTTTACCATTTGGATTAGCCAAAGTTCATGCTACTGCAATGCTGATGGTGTACGTTCTTGAGATGTGGTGTTCAGGGCTTTTTTGCATGGAAATTAAATCTTTTGGCAAAAGGCATGTTAAAGAAGCAGTGACATTTTAAAGCCCATGTGCTGAGAGCAGTAACGCATTGCAGTGTGGAGGCTGGAGCAATAGTGGCAAATTTACGTTTTTCTGACCAACCTGTTTGGGATCATGTATCTTGCATTTCATCATACTGAATGCATTGGAAACCATGTTCAACATTTTTTTATCAGTATGGAATCAAATGGGTATTTTAGTGATTTAGGAATCTACATTTAGAATGTAAAAAGGATGAGATATTTAGCATCTTAAGTGACACTGAAATTCTAGGTTAGAATAGGTAATCATAAATTGTGATGGGTTGCAAATTCTTTTAATTGATCCATTCAAAATGTTTTTGCTATAGTGCCTCATTTAGTGTAATAACACAGAATTAACTTACCTATCCATGTTAGCTCTCATTTTAATTAAGATTTTCCAATTCTTTCATCTTTTGTTATAAACACATAGGAGGTTTCACATTTTACTTTTTGGTCTTTTTAGTTTAAAACCTCTCATTGTATATTATAACTTCGTGGCTTTGTTTGGGTTTGCAGGACTTGACTTAAGAAGAAAGAACTGTATTAAAAATTTTTCAATGTAATTCAAAATAGGCCCAAAGGAAACATTTTTATCCACATTATGATTCTAAATTCTTCCCTGAACAATTTGCAACCCCTGAATTATTTCCCCTGTATATTTTTAAAAGCAAGAATAGCCTTTACTTACTATTCCTGCAAAAAGCCTTGATATGACTTTACAACCTGCATCAGATTTCTTAAAAGGAGCTGGAGTGGTAGTAGTGGAACCCTGATGCTGTCACCTCTCACTTTTGCAATTGTTCTGTGTTTTAAATGGTTAAATATAAAAATTTGAGCTGAAAACACTTGACAAATCTAGCTAGAATTAAAATTTCCCTATTTATTTGGGACAAAATTTTGAAAACCAAAACATTTCAGCTGAAAAGAATAGAATTTAATATATAGTGTCATGACACATATAGCATCTAGAATCATTGTTCATATTCATCATACCTCCATTCTTAAGTGCTATGTTCCTCTACCCATGTTCATGGAGTTATATTTTATGTGGTATATAATGATGCCTTTTCTCTATAAAAGGATCATGAAAGCTAAAGGGTTCAAAAGGTACAATCAGATGCATAGAGAAGAACAGGTTAGAGATATGTTCAGATGTTGTCCTGTGTATAACAGATTATGAGTGGCATCATATCAGAATATGAATTTATGTATATGTATGTGTGTATATATGTGGTGGTTTTATTTTCTAATTTAAACCCAATTATTTTTTTCCATAGAAAATAGTGTTTTCTCTACAGAGAAAATTGCTTAGTTTAGAATCATATTTTGGCCTTGCCTGTTCCTGAACTGCAGTTGAAATTTGTGCTTCAGAACTTTACTTGTGACATTCCATTTTATATTGCTTTAGTGTTTACAAAGAAAAGAAGGTTGTTGGTTTGGGTTGGGTTTTTTTAAGCAAACCATCGCTTCTCAACTCACTAGTTTGTGCTAAATTGGTTTCCATTCTAGCAGTAATGGGTTGTCTTAGTTCTTGGAAACATGCTTCACTGAATCATCGCTCACTATCTTCACTATGATAGTGGTTTTATTTATTCAGCTGCATGAAATTTCACTGTGAAGTATTACACCATATTAAGGCCTTCTGGTTTTGTGCTTTGCTTGAGACTCTGCTTTAATTTGCTGAAAAGTTACACTTTCATAAACCTTTACGTAAATGTGGGCTTATTTTTGAGCTAACTTAGACTGGTTCAGGGAAGGCATAGCCATCTACCTATGTTATTAATATATTAATTCAATAGATTTAATAGAGTTAAATCATAGTTTGCTTGTAAATGGCATAGATTTCAAGATGGTGTTTCCTGTGCAAATTGCCCAGCAAATGTTATCTATTGACAAATTCTTGCCTCTGGACTGGCATTACAAACTTAAAAGTATTATTTCTGAATTTACTTTTCAAATGATAGGGTTGTTTTCGTCCCATATATGTAATGTGATACAACTATTATTGCAGAATGACTGAATGAATAAACACAGAGACAACTTAGTCAGAAAAAGATAAGTAAGGCTCAGGTAATTTAATTAGGCTACATTAAGCTTTTCTTTTTCTTTTTTCCCCAATTATCCATCTATATCCAACATCTCATATTCTGGCAATGCCCACAAACACCAGATTTTTTAAAACTTATTTCCTTCTGACTGAGAGATCAGGACCTAAATTGCTGAATGCTAGATTTTTTTTGCTGCTTACAGCAAATGTTTGCATTTAATTTTCTCTTACTATGTTGATACCACAGAATAATGCACGCAATACTCCTTCTGAAGAATTCAGTGAGATCCTTGTATAGTTACTGTTTCTGTACTGAATGCAGCTATGGCTTCATTAAGCAGTCTAAAATTGCATTGATGTAAAACCACCCATTTGCCCATTTCAAATTATTAAATGCATATTAGTGGCAGGCATCTGTCCTGAGAGCTTAGGGCAGGGCTATTTTTATACATACACTGCTGCACAGGGCCTATTTACCATAGTAAATAGTTCAGATGTGAATATGCATTGTTGTCCATCAATTTAAGCAAGTTCCCCAAATTTCTGCAGTTACTGTTCACAGGGAAATGAATAATGAAAAAAGTAAGAACAGAATCCAGCTTCAAAGTTGTTGTAATCCCTTGCTATTTGCACAGCTGCAATCATGAGACATTCATATTTTTGTTGTGAATATTTGAATCTGAATATCAAAGTGAAACTTACAGAATGCCACCCTGTTGACCAACATAATAGAAAATATTAGTACAAATCTCTCAAAGCCTAATTCTTGGGCAGACATGAATAATGTCTTATTGAAAATAATTCTTGTTCAAAGCTACAGTGATTTCTGAAATGTATAGAGCAATCAAATCAAGGGAGCCAAGCCTGAATGCACAGATAGAAATTTGATCCATAATGCAAAGAATTCTTATTAGTAATTTTTAAAATGGAAACTAATTTCCAAGCATTTTCATTGTAGTAACATGCTTAGGTCCCAGGACTGGGTATATGTAGGGTTTTTTCCTAATCACACAATGAAATATCCAAGCTTTTATTGCCATCCATTGTAAAAACAATGGTGTTGAAATAGCTGCCTTGATGTAAAATCCCCATGGAGAGCAACTACAAGTAATTTTGCAAAGCACAAGGGTTCCAGCCAGCCTAATATACTTTACCTGCAGTCTGCTTTCACTAGCTGCCTACAGTGAGGTTAAAAAATAGTCACAAAAAAATCCCAGAAACATTTTGTCCTCTGATTTATTTTTCTAGCAGAGGAAAATTTTCTGTTTGCTTGTATGACAAATTGGCACTGATTAGTGCTTGATTTTCTATTTAGAAAATACAACCAGCAATACAGCAATACCAGAAAAGTCATCTTTGACTCAAAATGTTGGATAAAACCAGTATTTTAGTCACCAAATATTTATGGGCGTACTGCTTCAGTGTTTCAAGTAGCGATGAAATATAAATAAGCCATTGACTGAAGGAAATTGAGGATGGCCAGCTATATAGATTATATTTTAAAATCTTGAAAATAGGGAAAAATACAATAAAATAATAATAATAATTTTTAAACCCCTAAAATTTAGGATTGGTCCTGAAGTTATTTCTAAGTCATTCACCTCAGGTTGTGTTACCAAATAAAAAAAATCATATATCCTTGGGATCTTGATATGAAAATCTTCTCAACAAAGTGAAGATGTAAGGAGAATATAATGTTAAAAGGAGAATGTAGGATTTTCTAACACATGACTAGATTCCAGGTGGCAAGAATAATAGAATCATAGAATGGTTTGAGTTGGAAAGGACCTTAAGATCATCTAGTTCCAACTCCCCTGCCATGGACAGGGATGCCTCAAATTAGACGGTGTCGCCCAAGGCTCTGTCCAACCTGGCCTTGGACACTGCCAGGGATGGAGCATTTAGCACTTCTTTGAGCAACCCATTCTGGTGCCTCAACACCCTTACAGTAAAGAACTTCTTCCTTATATCCATTCCGAACATCCCCTGTTTAATTTTGAACCCATTATCCTTTGTCATATCTGCAATCCTCTGGAGTCCTGTGTCCCAGTGATCCTAAATTTGGAAGCATTGGAAAAATTTCCAGTATCTCAATATATTTTGCTAACACTATTGATCATATCGTGTAAATTTTACTTTCTTAACTGGAAACTATAGCAATTAAAAAGATATTTGGAATAATTAAAGCAAATGATTTGGGTAACAAAACCTAAGGACAATGGTATTGCAAAAGTGACTGTAAAGTATATCTACAATAAAACCCTCCAAATTAATCATTGTCTGTCTGTATACCATCCAATGCTAACAGAACCACAAACCCCATGTATTTAAACCTACATTTTATAAAAGCTCACAAGCAAAAATCAATAGAAAGCTTTAGTGGGCAGAATGTGTGTAATAGTAACAAGTAGAAAGGTTAGTGTAGAAGTTAATAGTTCTATCAAGAATAAAACAGAGCTAAAGTCTGAAGGAAAGCTCTGCCACAAGTGGGTCATTAACCTCTGGGAACTCCAGTGTATCTTCAAAGTAAAGATTACAACAAACTTGACTCAGTCACTAGTAGCACTTGTTAGCTCTTGGCTTCAGAAATCATCAGCTTTTTCATTTGCATTATGAAACTATCACAAAGCTATCATTCCACTAAGATGTTTGACCCTGTAAACTAACTAGATTAGTTGATCCAAAGTCATGTAGAGCAGTGGGAATAACGGTGAATATATTACCTAAACTCAGCAGTGTGCACTACCAAGTAGTTGGGAATTTCATACTGAAATGATCAATAGTGAACAATATCCATAGTTAATTGGCATCACAATGCCAGGGAACTAGCATTGCACTGGTGGCGCTAGAGATAATTTTGATTAACTCCCCTGTGCACCATTGCAGGCTTCCTACAACAGCTAAGAAATATCAGAGTTTTTCTGTGTGCAGCCTCACTGCGGGATGGATGTTGAACAAAAGGTCTAACATCTGTCTCCATCTGCCTTTTCCTCAGCAAGTTACTGCTGATGTCAGTGGATCTTCATCCTCTTCTTCCTACAGCTCTCCTACACCTCCTTCTAGACTTAGTTTTCCCACTTAGTTTTTCCCCCTTCCCACTGAGTTTTCCTGGCACAAATATTTGTGATGCTTCACAGTTACCTGGAACACTGAAATGGTCTGGAATAAATAAAAATCTTGTATAAACAGTGTGGTTGTTCAAACCTTGAATTCAGGCCTCAAATATTTCTATTGGTATCAAGTGAAAATGAAGGGGAAGTTAGGACCTCTGTAAGCCACTACTGTGTCCACACTAGCAGAAAATTTGGAGAGGCTAGTAGTAAGCTGCCACATGTAGTAGTAGTTTCCAATTCAATAAAAAAAATGCATTGACATGTTGTACATTAGATCTTAGAAAAGGTCAGCACAAGTAATGCTTTTTGAAAATCCAACCAATGGAGTCCTGTTTGAATAGTAAGCACAGAATGCTTCTTTTGGGATACATTTTTGCTTTAGTTATATATGTTTATCAATATACGTACTTATTTATATGCAGTGTTTTACAACTAATAGCTATGATCCAATACCACTGTATTATAGTAGTGTGGTTGTATAGTCTACATATTTACATATGTTCCAATATATCTTTCAATGTGAGAATATTATGTTGGTACCCTAAGGTTTCCTAGTTACAATGCCTCCAATTCCCTTTTCTTACTAGGTTTCAAGTTCCACACCTGGCATTCAGTATGAAATAAATGACTAAATGAGATAAACATAAAGAACATACTTTTGAGGAAAAAAGTCTCACGTAATTTAAACCATAATTTTATGTGGGAGAATATAGACAGGAAATTTCAATGGAAAATGCCTGAAAAGTCCTGAACTAGAGTTCCCACTATGCACTGACTCTCAAAGAATGTGCTAATCATTGGGTCACATTTTTGCAGCTCCACCTAAGCTGCTGCTGCAATTTATCTTCATTAAGGAACCCTCCAAAGTCAGTGCATTTAGTTTGAAATCTCACATCAAACTATAATGGCATAGGTATACGTAAAATCAGATTCACTTTGTCATGGCAATCAAGAACCTTCTGACATAGAAACTCAGATTCATAACTGGATTCTGCATAGACCTTTTCCAGGTAAACTATTTTCAGAATGAAATGATGGGGTGAATCCTATCAAATACATTTTTCCACTTTCCAGTGTAATAGAATAACAATTCAGTTAAAGTATGAACATAGTTGCAAAACTGTAATTCAATTTGCTATGAAAGAACAATAGGGAAAGTTGGTAACTGTCAGATGTATAATGCTGCAATGACCCAAAGATAAAAATGGTGGCAGCCAAAGGGACAGTTGGGACCAAGAACCGTTAGCTACACATTGACAATTCAAATGCATTTGCACAGTAGCCACTTTATTTCACCAGTCCTTCTATTATATTTTTCCCATTTTGCTTTTCCCATCTTCCCCACCTACTGCTGTAACTTTTCTTCCATCAAGTTTTAGAGTGGAAGTTTAAATGAGCATCTGCCACAGCACCAATGCCAGGGCTAGCTGGCCATCAACCAGCAGGGCTACTCTTGCATGGGTTGCCTTGCTCCCCTTCAGAGACTGTGCTTAACCTTTATGACATACTCAGATTCCACCAGCTTAGTGCTACAAATCCCATGTTCCTGCTTCTCTCCAGATTTTGCAGTTGGTAACGTATCCTGATGTGAAGACTCACATCCCTGCCCTTCATTTTCTTTCATGTTTCTTTGCAAGTCAAAACAAAGAGGTTTTATTTTATTTCACATTGGTTTATTACATTTATTTTTTCATTAAAAAAGCAAAATGGGGGGAGGGAGGTGGATTCAGTTCATAATTAGGGGAGGAGTCGTTTTTTGGACTCAATCCTCAACATGAAATCTGTTATAAATGGATTCTGCCAAATTGCTAAACAGAGTGCAAATTTGTAATGTGCCAGTTTTTTAATAGGTTTAGTTCTTTGGACTATTTCTGCAAGTCCAACCCTTGTGTCATTTCACTGACACTTTGTCCTTGAAAATCTTGTTCTGCAACCGCGTTTTAAAACTACATGATGCACATGCTTAAGCCTTCCCAGCTGTGACAGCTCAAGACAAAAAAGTCAGCCTAGGTTTTGGCACACCTAGGGTCTTCTTAAAGTAATCTCATTTGTGCTTGTCCTAGAACTGTTCTTAGCCAGCGTCCTTATCTCATACCCACAGCTGAGGATGGCATTGTGGCTTCCCAAAGCATGGTTGCTACACTGGCTAAAGGGACATCCAGATCTTAGTTACAGCAGACACCATCTTTGGAATCAACCCTGATGAAAAAACTGCCTAAGCCCTCCATCTGTTTTATTTCCTTTGCTTGAATGATGGGTTAAACAGGCATACTTAAGAGTACAATAGCTCCAGCCATTTGAAATGCTAATTTTCATCTTGGCCACAATACATTGAGCATATCAACCCCTTTTATACATTATTGGTTGTAAAGATAATGAGATTCTTTTAAAAGAACAGCATAAAATCCATGATATTCAGTATTCAGATTGCCCTCAAATCTTGCTCATGCATGCAAGGACTAAGAGCAACTTCAGCCATAAGGAAGCATTGTTTAGGTTTATAGCATATTTAGAGTTAAAACACCAGCACCTCTGAGAAGTACTTCACACTGGATAGGGGCAACTTGTAAATACTGAAATT
Organism: Coracopsis vasa; assembly: GCA_026283785.1. Classification (NCBI taxonomy): domain Eukaryota; kingdom Metazoa; phylum Chordata; class Aves; order Psittaciformes; family Psittacidae; genus Coracopsis; species Coracopsis vasa. The sequence continues at coordinate 105,801 of JANHGB010065137.1, read as the reverse complement.
TGTTCCTGTCTTAGAAGGACTGTTGAACCTGCTAAAATGTTTTTCTTGGAACTGGATCTAGTGATCTGGCTATGTATACTCCTGCTGTATTTTCATTTTATTTGAATGCATGAGGATATCTCGCGAGCACCTTTGCAAATGACCAGTCAAACAATAAAAACAAACATGTTGTTCATCCAGATTGTCTGCTGTTGACCCAATCTGTATTTTTTGTTTTCCAGACTGTAGTGTAAATGTTTCCAGGGACAAATGTTGTGAGAGAGATCTGAAAACATCTGATGGTACTTCCAATAATTTCCAATGATACTTTTCAAAACTGAGATGTGTTGCATACGTTTATTTTATGCAAGTACTTTGGTTTATATTTTATTTACATAATATATTGACCAATAATTAAAAAATCTCCTTCTATACAAATAAACAATTAGAACATCAATTCTAGAACCATGGTGAAGAGGCTTGTGACAGAAAAAATGGTCCTAGGTTTTCAGATATCTCTTTGAGTTTGCAAAAAATGTTGGCAGCTTTTAAGATTATAAAAATATTTGCAATGAAAGTGAGGGAGAAGGAAAAAAAAATGAGTGTAAAATACCAAATGCAATCTGTTAAGCTTTATTTCAACATTTTTTAGACTTTACCAGATACAGTGCATAATTGTGAGTGGAAGTAAAAGGCAGTGTCTGGCTTAAACTGAAATTTTAAATTTGAATTTCAGCCTAGGTAGGTAGATATCAACCGTTCCAATGGATCACTTCAGAGTTTTTACGTAGCAGGAAGACCTGAGAGCTGTCTATGAGGATTTTTCTTTGATAAGAAAGGGTATTAAAAATAAACACAGATTTTTAAGTATTCTTAATTTATAAAAATATTTCAGAATTCTTTGTTTTATCAAGAAGTAAAATATTTCTAAACAATAATAATTTTTGGAAAAAATATTTTTGTATTTTTAAAATACAAATATTTTATGATTAGAAAAAATCTTTAAAGAGAATTGCAGAACAGATTTTTAATGTGTTGTCTATTGTAAGATTTTATTTAGTTCAGATTTCTCAGAGAACTGCAAATTGTGGACATAAATTCTTTAAGGAAAATCAGATCAATATTGGAAATTGATTCATTAATACATGTTCTCTTCCCAATTCCTTACAGTACAATGGCCTGAAAAGCTGAGAGTTTCTGCGGTGGATAATATCAGATAATATTCCATTTGGAGTCTATAGCAATCCAGACAAAATGCATCAGAAATGGCAAATTTACAAATAAATCTAGTGAAGTCCCAGTACCAGCGTACAAATGTACAGCTCAGTAGCTTAAGTTCTTATTTTAACCTCAAGTAGTTATCTGGTTTATATGCTCCTGAATGAAGAGGAATCAATGAATCTAGAAAAGTATACTAGTAGTTCTCTTTGAAGGCTTCAACTCACTGTATCAGATTGTTAGTGAGATGTTTATGTTGAGTTAGTGATTACAATCATTTTAGCAGGCAGAGTGTCCCTGCTATTGATAACTCTGCTGTGGATTGAGAGCTGGAGAGAGAGAGCTGCTACTGGAAAGGTGTGTGAGTTTCTATTTCTTTGAGCAAGGATAATGGGCATCATGCTTTGCCACCATGCACCACTTGCTGCTGACTTCCATGCCTGAAGACAGGGGTTAGGGTATCTTTAATTTGCAAGTCATCCTCTTTTATATAGACATATATAAATTTTATATAGACGTATAGTCTTGGCTGACTTTGACTTTGGAAATACATCTTTGATACAATATCTTTGATACAGATCTGATTATTGCATTTAGCAAAAATAGTTCTTCAAATCTGAGTGATGAGCAAAGCTATATTATGTTGTTGTTCCTTGAACTTCAAAGGCAAGGAGGATGGGAACTGGAGGAGGGTTTATGCAGCATCTCCAGAACTATTAAATTACACGAATGGGTACAAACTGTACCTCAGAACACTTTTAAGTGATAAAATTACTATCTATATTTCAATGAGGAAAGAGATTTTTTACAACAGTATATAAACTTTAAACAAAGATGCAGGATTTAGTAAGAGCCATGCCTCTTGCATGTCAGGAGGAGGTTCTGGAGCTGACAGATGAAGAAAAGGGGACTAAAATCAGATTTTATATTTCTCTTCCCTATAATGCTGTGTTCTAGGAAACCATTCCTCACTTGCACTTCTGGGCTTCACAGAATATGCTTGTCATGGATTGTTCTCTGTTTGTATCACTACAGGACAGGGTTCAGGGTTTTGTATAATTTTCCAGTATTTTTTTTTTCCTATGAATGGGGTCTCCACAGGAAACAAACAAAATTTTGTCCTTTGCCATCTTACAGTGAGTTGAAAAAAACCCACCAAACTTACTCAGGTTTTCTTTGTGTGTTTTCTCTGTGTTAATAATTTCATTATTTATAGACATATTTGAACATGTACCTTAGCAGTCTTATGTCAGTCTGGAGCACTGTGAGGGAGCCAGAGTGAATTGGCCAGTTAAACTGCTTTTACAGATGCTTTGCATTGGCAGAGCAATGCAAAGCAGCTGGGTAGCGTGCTTTATTTTTCCCTCTACCTTCTGCCCTCCAGGTTCACATTGTTGCTTGGACCTCCCTTACGTTCTCCTGTCTACATTTAGCACAGATTCGCTGTGTTTCCTTGCACTTGTGCATTCATGCATTTGCCAAAGTTCTCTCTCTTGCTCTTCTCATATCCCTCTTTTTGTACTCTCTGGTTATATGTTTAGAAAAGAAATATTTTTAGGAATTGTGATTTTGGCCATGAATTTCAAGAGTCAAGCAAAACTCTCCCTTCCTCCACGTTCATCTCACTCTCAGAAGGGTTGATTACTTGCACAGTTACAAGCATGATTAAATCTGCACCTTCTGTCTTTAGAAAACAAATAAACAAATTTTATTAACGCTTTCTCAGCATCTTGTGTCAGTGATGTTACGCAGAGGATTTCTACAACCATAATTCAATGAGGAACAGCAGAAGATTCTTCCCAATATGGCCACCCAAATGCCAGTAACCAAAGAGCTAATACAATCAGGAATGGTAAGAAATTAGTAATTTGTAACAAACCTTCACATTTCTCATAAAACCTCTTTGCTTCTACCACTGACCTTTCAAAATCAATAAGCCAAGCCACCTAAAAAAGAAGTTTTCTTTAAAACAAAGAAAAAATAACCTATGTTTGTCCTTCTGTCTGCTGTTTTCTTCTGAAACAGTATGTCATATTTTTTAGCTTTTTATTATCAAGCCATGAGTGTTCAAAATGCATTAATTACTAAATGAAAGATTAATTTCTTCTTAATTTGGTCACCTGATTTCTGGAGATTATGAGCTATATAAACTGAAATGCTTACACGTATCTTGAGAAGACATTCTTTTTTTTGTTATTCCTGGCAACTGAGTTATAAAGTTGAGTCAAACTCAATATAAACTCAGTTATAGATCTGATTTGATTTTCATTTTTTTTTATAGGATTGGAATGCCAGAGTCTCAATGGAAGGCAGGGTTTTTCTTGTTTTGTTTCAGTGGATAAAACAGGGTGTGTGTTTCTGACTGGTGTAAGGAAATGAAGGTTAAAAGTAATAAAATTAATCAAAAATAAAGTACTGGATTCCAGCTAAAGAAATTGTAGAAATTATATTGAATCCATTTCTGTATTTATTACCTAGAGAATGTTATTGAGCAGTTTGAAGCATGTATTTACTGAGCATTCCACTTAGGCAATATTTTGTCCTTATTTCTTCAATGTGCAAAGTGTAGATTAATAGATCTCTGTATACAGTTGTTGAATATAATCTTTCTTTTATGTATATATGAATTAATTTTGTCAATCTAGTTCTTTTCATATATCAATATGCATTGACGTGGCTTTGGTTTGGTGGTGCTTTTTTTTTTTTTCCCATGAGAAAATATAGTCAGAATCTGTTTGTCTACCAAAAGCAAAGGAGAAGAACTTGATGAGAGTAGTTTTGGTTTTCAGGTTAGTTTTGGTTTTCAGGTTCTTTCTGGTTTTCAGATTCTTTCTATCTGTCTCTAACAGATGTCCTCAAATAGCATCCAAATGCCACTGTCTCTGACCTTGTAGTGGAAAGATGGAGTCTATTTCTCTGTGTCACACTACTCTGCTTCTATTGTAGTTCTTTGCTCGGGTAGACCAGGAGGCTTGAATCAGAGAAAGAAGTCAAATCTGTCCTGGCAAGTAGAGGAGAGGTGCAGGTGCTAAGTTTTTAAGCTAGAATGACTTTAAATTTTACTTTAACTTGTGTATTTGTAAATTCCTTACAAAATTAATCAGATGTCCAAAGTTCATATCTGATTTTGACAATCCCCTATATTCTTAGGACAGACAGTGTCCAAATATCCATAATGTGCATACATGCTCACTCATATTAACTAGGAATCTGTAAGTGACAGTAACATAATGCGTATGACGTATGTAATGTAACGGAAATATTACCTTGTAATGTACACACTTGAATTCAAACTTGTGGAAAAATAACTTCAGGAAGCCTGATGTTTGAAAACAGGATATATTTAACAAAGTGTCATTGAGTAATAAGGCAAAGGGACAAATTTCAAGATATACACTAACACACAGTCAATAAATGCATGTGCAGTCCAAAGATGTGACAGACAGATATATTGTACAAAAAGGATTTCTCGGACAGATTCTGTCAATATAAATATATTCTGTCGACATACATGTGCCTTGTCATGCTGCCTTGTCATAATTGCAGTCTCAAGAGCTTTAATTATCTCTTTAAACCATCGGTATTTACATTTGGTTTGTCTCATGGTCCTTCATTGCTAATGTGTCACAATCTTTTTTTTCCCATGTGGGGGTGACAACTGGTCACTCTTCATTAATAAAATGACAAGTCTCTTATCCATGTTGTACTCGCAATAGGCTTTAGAAAGTTAAACTTCAAGAGATTAAATTCCCTCTGTGGTTATCCTACAGAACACAGACTTCAACAGAAAATGGTTATATATCATTGTTTTTCTTCTGCCAAGACTAAATTCTGTTTTTAAGACAAAGTAAAGTTAAGATGAAAACAAGAATATGACTCTCAGAATTCTGCAGTAAAAGAGTGACATGTATGGTCAATCTTTATAAACCGTAATGTGACAAGGAGAAAGAGATTCCTGTAAACACTGTAAGTCACCTCACTAACAGGACGAGTATATAAAGAAAATCTTCTAATATTATATTTTAGATTCCTCATGAAACCCAGTAAATAAAGTTTTGTTTCTGAAATCCAGCAGTACCCCAAGATTTCAAATCAGAGAATAGTAGAGGTTGGATAGGACGCTAAAGGTCATCTTGTGCAATCCCCCTGCTCAAAACAGATTCATCTACAGTAGGTTACCCAAGACCATCTCTAGACAGCTTTTGAGTATTGCTAAGGAATGTTTGATCAGATCAGTTCATATACGGAGGTCCGTGCCTTTTCCCTTCTATTAGAATCAGTAAGAGTTAAAAATATATAGCACTTAGAAATGAAGAATTTTCACAACTGCCTAAGTGAAGTAAAATGAAATAGTGTTAGTTCAGGGTTCCCTGGCCTCTTTCTCCTGTATGTATTTCTTTTCCCTTCTTATGTAAAACCACAGAAATTACTGTATGATGAGCCATGAACTACTGGTGCCAATTCACCTTGAAACTGTTGTTCTGGATACCTGCCTTATCTGTTAAGTGTGACAGCAATGATGGTGCCTCTAGGTGGGTTTCCTTCTATCTAAAATTGTAAGCTGCCTCAAACAGTGGGTATAATTTTGCTGAACACAATATCATCTGAAGCTTTTTGCCATTGGGTAGGAAAACTGCCACTGATCTGCAAGTCCCAATCTCTTAATTTAAACAGGGATCATAGAAATTGTCATTTCAGCAGGTGGCACTTTCAAAGTGTGGAAATGCAGACCGTTGTTCCCTGGCATACCTGGAACATGAGAGCACTTAAGCTCTAAGGACTTTGTCAAACAAGAGTCAAAGCAGGTATTTCATGGATCAAAGCGGGAGAAGGCAGTGTATGTGTAGCTGTGGCACATGCAACCTTTCCCTTGAAAGCCAAGTAATAGCATAGGCAGGTGGTAGTAGCTGTGAACTTGGCACTGGCAAGTTATACACTTATTCTCCAAAGTCTTACTTTGATGCCACTGACACGCTTAGCTTCATTTCAGCAAACAGAATGATAGATAAAGTGAAGATGCAAGCCCTTCCAGGAATCCTGAGCATGTGGATCGGAGTTTTCTCCGAATATATGATCATGGGACTAGACAAATAGTAACCAAGCGGTTGAGAGTTCCTGCATTTTGGTGAGATTAGAAGGGTAATATCTAAGTAGCTCTCAAGCTGCTACATTGCCCATTTGATATAAAACTTGGGCTACTACTGTCCTAGAATAAGACTGGTTTCAGTGTGTCATATGTCTGACTACTACAGACACACAGGCTTAGGATGTGATTTTTTGTAGAGGTTATATAGCTGTGCTGTCTTATTCCAGGGGCTGTCTTAGGAACCAGCTGCAGCATCACATGACTTGACCACTGCAAGGCGGCTTGGCCAGGTAGGTAGGAGACACAGCTGAGCACAGAAGCCATAGTACTTTTGCCATGCAGCTAACAGGACACGAGCTAGTTATTTACAGGGCTGGTTTGAGTTTGCCTACAATAGATTGCAGTGACTGCAAAGTAAGCATTGCCCAAGGCAATGAAGCACTCCTGCAAATTTTATTCTTCTTAAATGGCTCTCATCAGGAAGGGGGTGTTTAGGCCTAAAAAGAGGATATGTATGGAAGAAAACCACTGCCTCTGTCCAATGGGACCACTTAGAATGAGGATTAGTCATAAAACTTAACAAATGCTGGAGACATTTACAACTCTCTTCTAACATAATAGCACCTATACCAAATACTTATATTACATTGCAAATTTTATGTTCCATAATGCTATGCACAATAAATTAGCAAAGCCTGTATCAATCTCAGTGTGAATATGAACACAAACCAGAAAAGTCGTGTTTATTGTTAAGGATAAATAAAGCACTTTATTGCTCAGTGACAAAGATTATAAAATACCTTACAAAAATACAGCACATGCTACGTCCATCAGAACGAAAAGATTGTCTGATTATGGAAAAGATCTAAAATTCAGGAAGTAAGGAAAACATGAGGTTTAATGGTATTGTTTGGTATTAAATCTTAACTTATTCCAGTAAGAATGAAACAAAAAACTTTAAGGAAATAAATTCCTATATTTTACAAAAAGTTTCTTTTGAGGGTTAGTACTGCTATACTGAAAATCAGTTGCTTATTCTGTAGGAAAATGTAGTGTTTAGGTTTCTGTATGCACTCAAGCTTGTTTTCATAAGTGGTGAGACAATAAATCCTACTTTCTGGTCTCAGCTTTGACTTAAGAGCTTTGACTAGAAACCGATCTTTACTATTGGAAAAAAATGAAATAAGAAACAATTTGCTTTACAATTACATAAAGTTTTTCATCCTGATTGATCACAAGGGGTTTTACAAAATGTAGGAAAAAAATAATTTAGATTTGGCTGTGCTGCCTTCAGGCAGTGTTGCAATGAAAGAGAGTATGTACAGTGAAGTTGGTGTACAAAAGTGTGATATGTATACCTTGCTGGCACTTCACATATCTAACCATAACTTGGCCTTGGGCAAGCATTGTGTTGATCTGGCTTTCATCTCTAATCTGAGATCTGACAAAGCCAAATATATGTGTTTAAGAAAGACTCTCACCAGCAAATATGGTAGCTCTTATTACATTTTATGATACTTCTTGAGGAACAAGGAGGCCTCAGTCTCATTCACAGTACCTAGGCACTTCTGTGGCAAAGTAATTGGAAATACCTGGATTTGTTCAAGGCATTTGACACTGTTTCACACAACATCCTTGTTTCTAAACTGGAGAGGCATGGATTTGACAGGTGGACCACTTGGTGGATAAGGAATTGGCTGGATGGTCACACTCAAAGTGCTGTGATCAACAGCTCAATGTACAGGTGGATATCAGTGATGAGTGGTGTTCCTTAGGGGCCAGTGTTGGGACCGATCCTGTTCAACATCTTTGTTGGTGACACGGACAGTGGGATTGAGTGCAAGTTTTGCAACAACATCAAGCTGTGCGGCACAGTTGACACGCTGGAGGGAAAGGATGTCACCTAGAGGGATCTGTATAGGCTCAAGAGGTGGGCCAGTGCCAGCCTCGTGAAGTTCAAGGCCAAATACAAGGTCCTTTACCTGGATTGTGACAACCCCAAGCACAACTACAGGCTGGGCAGAAGCAGGATTGAGAGCAGCCCTAAGGAGAAGGACTTGGGAGTGCCGGCTGATAAAAAGCTCAACATGAGCCAGTAGTGTGCACTTGCAGCCCAGAAAGCCAACCGTATACTGGGCTGCATCAAAAGTGTGCCCAGCTGGTAGAGGGAATTGTCCCCCTCTACTCCACTCTCATGACATCCCACCTGGAGTACTGCATTCAGCTCTGGGGCCCCCAACACTGTGGGTTCTGCTTGAGCAAGTGCAGAGGAGGGCTACAAAGGTGATCCAAGATCTGGTGCACCTCTCCTTTGAAGATAGGTTGAGAGAGTTGGGCTTGTTCAGCCTAGAGAAGAGAAAGCTCAGGGGAGACCTCATGAGAGTCTTCCAACACCTAAGGGGGGTCTACAGGGAAGCTGGAGAGGGACTTTCTGCAAGGGCATGTAGTGACAGGACAAGCTTAAGCTGATGGAGGAAAGATTTAGATTAGATATTAGAAACAAATTCTTCACCATGAGTGTGGTGAGGTGCTGGAACAGAGAATTTGTGGATGCTCCATCCCTGAAAGTGTTCAAGGGCAGGTTGAACTGGGCTTGGAGCAACCTGGTCTAGTGGGTTGTATCCCTGCATGTGGCAGGGGGTTGGAACTAGATTGTCTTTGAGGTCCCTTCCAACCCAAGCCATTCTGTGATTCTATGATTTTCTTTGATTTTCTTTTTGCATTTTGAACTTGGTCATATTACTGTGGCCTACAGATGTAATTCGAAGATATCAGTATCTGCATTTCTCTATATGTATTTTTTTAACTACAGGAGAAAAATATCAAGTTTTAAATCCCTAAAACTGAATGTTAAGTTTCTACAATACAAATACATCTTGATAGCTTCTTCTCTTTTTTTTTTTTTTGTGTAACATTTTCTAATGCCACAGATGTGAGTAAATATGGGTTTAATTAATTTTCATAACCTTTTAAATGTGTAGTAATTTTCTACTAAAAAAAAAATGAAACAGGGAAATTGTGCTTTAGAAACTTACATAATTCAATATCGTAAAGATTAACCAACCCTGAAACAGTATAATAAATGGAATACAAGAAATGTTCAGGATACAAATGCGTGACCTTTGGAAATAAATAAATAAACAAAACGTGGGATTGTAATTTGTAGTTGACTGTGGTTAGATTTTCATTGAAGGTAACAGGACATTGATTCAATAAAACATCATTTAGCAAACGGTCCTTTTTCAGCAAGGCGCATAAATATTTGCCTAACTAACTTGTTTAAATCTCACAGAGTTTAATTCTATGCTCAATCAGGTAATGGGGAAAATTACGCTTAAATTCAAGGTACAAATTTCAGCCTTCTGATCTCATTAGTTCCTTGTTTCCTTTCTCAACTTTTGTTACTCTTTTATATCCCTCCTCAGCCCCTAGCTGTTATCAACTGAATGCCACTTCTTTTTCATACAAAAGAAGTATTTCAATCCTCTGAAACAATAGATATAGCTGCATTTGGTGAGATACATATCTGCATCCCTAGATCTCCTGCTAGGCTGGAATTCTTTTTGCCTGCCAGAGGGGAGGAAAGGGAAACTTCAACTCAAAAAAAGTTAAATCATATTGCTTAATACTGATTACTCATAGCTGCTTCACTCATATCTGTTTTTTTGTATCAACTGAATTTTGTTGGGGCATTTTTTGATTGTGTGAATGTAAATTGATACTATTTTTGTACTCATGGAAGTGTACAGTTAGAGTGAAGTCTTGCCTTTGTTCCCAAACGGTTTCACTATCTGGCCAAAGCTAAAGTTCAATAGAAGAGTATGACAGCTCCTTTTGTATGACTAGAAATTTTGCTATAAGGAGCATTAATTTGCTCTGGCTTTCCTTTTGGTAAGTCTTTGATCTATGGGCATAGTATCATGGGGACTGGAACTAATGTTCTTGCTTCAGAGCAAAACCTAGCTGGATTTACTACTTGAGAAGTAAAGCAGAACAAAGCAGGAATGAAGTTAGCATCCAGCAGGCCAACAAAAGCAGGGATGATATCCCAGACTACTCTGGTTAGCACCAGTTCTGTCTCAATTAGAAACATCTGGTTATATGAAAGCCAAATAGATACCAGTAGCACTAACTGGGTTTATGGCTAAGACTGTACTGGAGGGGGGCTGTTACAGATCCAAGACTTGCAGAAAGGGTAGTCATGTGTGACTCCTGTCCTAGTGCACATCTATAGGAGAAAAAAAGCAGTAACTACTTGAGCTGTACTTTTATTTCCAAGAAACTTAACCTTAAGACACTCTTCTATCTCTGCCCAAACTATAGACAGGAAAATGCTGAAGATGCAATGTTAACACAGTTTTGTTTAGAAAATTAAGATTTCATGTAAAAATGGAAATTTATTCTTAATTGAGGTATTATATAAATCACAATAACTACTGTATTTCAAAATAGTGATCTAGAAAGCTACTGCTGCCTACCAGACAAAACTGAAGAATCTGTTTTTCAGTATGTACAGAAAGGTTCCTCATGACAGTGCCTTATATTGAAAGACTGCACAAATTTTCATGATTAAGGAAGGAAATGCTTCTTGTAGTGTAACAGCTGGCTAAAAAAGCCTGCAAAAGAACAACAACAACAAAAAATAAGATTAGTGAGTTTTTCAGGTCCTACCATAACAAAAGTAAAGAAGGAAAAAGGTTTTGAAACTTTATCTGAAGACATCCTAGTAACAGGAGCTCATGAATTGGCAACATCCTCTCTAACCAGATCAGTAATAAAGCTTCTGACATATTAATGAAATTTGTTGCAAGTCGTCTTTAAGTAAAAGCATTGAGATATTTTTGTAATGAAAACTGAATAATGAGAAAATGGAGAGTTGTCATCTGATCATGAAGATACCTCCCCTTTGAACATAAAATGCATAAAATATCTGAAATATTAATATAATTGTGCAAGGTCCTGAAAATCACAATGAAAATATTTTATGAGTATCCTTAGTGTGCCTGTGACCTATAGAGATAATTAATTTGAAGCCTAATAGTCTACCTGATACCATACAACTTGCACAACCTGATTTGGCAGAATACTATTAGATGTATAATATTGTTAATAATGTAAAATATAATAGAATGCCACATGGTATTATAAAAAAACAGGAGAAGTAGATAATTATCAGTATTGCAATATGCCAGTACAAGATCAAAGAATATAAATGTTATATGGACAAATGAAAGTGTGATGATCCAGTAATTTCCTTTTCAAGGAAAGATTATACCACTGGAAAGAAAATGGTCTCAATCCACATAGATTAGTCTTCAATAAAAACTAAAAAAAAAAAAAAAAAAAGAAGAAAAAGAAAAATAAAAAAGAGAAAGAAAAAAATTATTAAGAAAGTGCGTAGAAAATTAGAGACTCAGTGCAGTAGATTTTTCTCACTTAAAATTAAAATTATTAGAAAGCACTGTAATTTTTTATTTTTTTTTTTTAGATCAAGGATACTTGATTGTCCTTATTATCTGTACTTTTCTGCATCCCTGCCTGATATACCTCCTTATCGCTTAACTAGCTAGTCAATCACTAGACTTTTCCCTACATTTTAAGCACAGCAGAAGAGTGTCTTTCTAGAGTAAGGTGGCAACGTGTTGCCTTTGCTCTGAATCACCTCTGTTCACATTATCATCTACATCCCAAAGCCTAAAATGAAGTGATTATATATTAGAATTCAGTGGGGCCTTTAAGAATTGCACAAGTAATATTTATTAAATGTTCGCTTTATTAGGATTAAGATTGCCTGTAGTTGTAGAAATCTTCTGGAAAAAAGTAATTAAAAAGAATGAACTGAAAATGATGTATGATAGTGGTTTGCACAGGCAAGACATGCCTCTAGTGGATCAGGGCTTTGCTTACACTGCATGAAATACAAGTGGAGAGAAGAGCATGGAAATCTTTACCTGACTAGCTTCTGGGAAACCAAGTGTGTGTGGCTTAGCCTGCCAGTACATTATTATATTGCTGAATAAGACACAGGGCTGTGACATCATGTATCTCAAAAGGCACAAATGACTTCTAATTTTTCGACATCCTCACCGTCTTACTTTTTGGGTTTTTCTGCTCAGTGGATCAGAAGTGTGCTATTAAATGCAATGGGCCAAATGGTGTGCTGTCCTCCCTTCTTCTGCTGCCTGCCTCAAGCTGAGGAAGCCTGTGGCTTGCGTATCTTAGAGAGAAAAGATGATAGTGTAGGAAGAGCAAACAGCATGGTGAACCTATCAGGACTTGAAAAGATGATAGTATAAGAAGAATAAAAAATATGGTGAACCTATCAGGACTTTTTGTTCTTCTTTTACTACCAAAAGATCCTGTTTTAAAATTAAATGGTGCATATGGCAGGATTTCATTGGGAAAAATATTGTTGCTTTCTCTAGATTTCTCTTGACATGCAGGGAAACTGATGCATCTGCTTTGGATTCAACAACATAAAAACAGAAAAGATGAAACTTTGAATTTTCAGAATGGATTTTTATGGTTTAATGAATGCCTCAGTATTGCCACAGTGATATTTGAATGTAGAGTGGCTTGTTTGCTGGTGCTGATAAGGCACTGCTGAAAATTTTTGCATGAGTTAAATGAGGGGTCCCAGTTACAAACTCAGGGTTCACTAAAAGCTGAAAGCTGATCAAAACATTTGGTCTGAAGATGCATGTTATTTTTCAAAGCTAAGTATAAAGTATTTGGCATATTTCTTAAAAATTTACATGTCTTTCTCATTACATGCTTGTGATGATGAATTTATGAAAATCCATGGGAAGAAACTAAACAAATATCCCCATTTTATTCTGCTTTTATGCACCACTTCGTAGACCTTAGACCCTGCTACTGAAGACAGTGTGATTCTGAGCTTTGTAAAATGCTGTGTGAAATTACCTGAGTTAAATTTCTGTGAATGACTGTATGGCCCTCAAGAAAACATCTTAACTCTCATTTTGTGGCTATTGCTACTTACAAGTAAGAGTATCTGAAAGAACAGAAAATTTTGCATGGCTTTGGGATAACAGAAAGAAACTGTATTTTTGATATCAAACTATTAAACATGTCTGTGTTCACATCCACAAACATTCTCAAAGAGTAAAGCATTTGATGTCACACAAAAAACAATCCTGAAAGTGCATACTATGAAACTAACTTATTTAGTATTTCATGTTTTTGAAAAGTAAAGTTAGCAGGCACAGAATTTCTTTTTCTTCAGTGTATGCACAATGCTTGGCATAGTAGACTCCTGCCTTCTCTGTCTATGACAATAATATAAATAAATAAATACTACTGGTATTATGGCAACATCTGTAAGCCCAAGTGAAAAGGGTGAAGCATTTTGCTATGCAGAATACAGACATGGTGAGAGACAGTCTTGGCCCAGAAGGGCTTAGAATTTAAACAGAGCAGACCAGGTAAGAAAGAGGAGATAGAAGCAGAGGTAGAGAGGTGTAATGTCTTGCCTAAAGTCACAAACAAAATCAGTGTTTGAAAGTATATCCCTATTCACTGAATTGAATCCACCGAATCCTTCCCCCAGCAGTGCTTGTGTAAATGTACACTGACTTTTCCTGGAGCGCATGTGGATATTTAGATCTGACTCAAATATAAATTAGTAGTGAAAATGTGTGCTAAGCCTTATCTGTAAAAGTCTTTAGGGAACTGCAGTGGTTATCAAAGAAAGCATCTCTTTGGCCATCAGTAACAGAAAAACCAACATGGGAATGGAAATAACAAATGTGCTTCTCTCACACCTACTGTTTTGGAAAGTGATTTCCGTACCTGTTGATCTATGCTACCTGATAAAGTTATCTGTAGTTCCATTTGATTGATATTTCATCAGACACGTAATTTGATATGCTTTAGAGTCTGATTTAGTTTTCCTCTAGGTCTACGCCCCAAAGGCTGAGATGATTAGTTCTCATATCAATTTCTAGCTGTTATCCCAATTGTTAAAGCTAAAAATGAGGAAAGTATTTTCCTCTTTTCTTGTCATAGTTTCTTCATGTTAGCTGAGTGATTTTCAAAATGAGGCTCCTCTTCTAGACTAGAAGACATATGAGAAAGGTTCTCTGTAGAGGATTTACCTCTGTAAGAAATGAAGCTCTATGTGCAATTTCAACAAGATCATTTCATCACCATCAAAGCAGAAGAGAGCATCTTGGTTGCTCTTTGGTAAGTGCTAATTAAGGTAGGATTCTACTCCAGTGACATTGATTGTGCATTTGTAATCAAGACTCAAAGGCTACCATAGGATTAGGTACAAAGTCAAAGTGGTGTTAAAAAAAAATTCTGCTGACTCTGCCAACTCTAAAGTATTCTACTCTATAGCATATAGTTTTAACAAAGACTTAAATGGCAACAGAATAACAAAGAAATCGGAGGAACTCTAAGACCTTCAAAAAGGTGCATACGTCCATATTTAGACCCTCTACATGTTTTTGTAAACTCATATGCTGGATATGTAAACCATTACGACAAGTTACTATTTCTGATTTTTTTTAATTTAACCTACCAATAATCTACACTGTTGAATACCTACAGAGATTAATATTAAGAAGCCATAATTTGTCAAAAATTTTCACTTGTGCTATCAGCAGCTAAATAGAAAAACACTGATGTTCTGATATTTTCTGTTTTCAGTTCAGATTTAGCATTTTGCTAATAGTGATCTCTGATAGGAAAATATGCATGTACCTTCATGTTGTCTGAAACTCTGCTAGTCCTTATGCCCAGTTATCTTATAATGACCACAAAAACTACACAATGTTGAGGGAGAATGCAAAATGGAAACAGATTTAAATTTCTTATTTCTGCAAAACCTTGTCTTGGCAAACCAATCCATTTTAAGGTCTGTCCAGCCAACATCTTGTCTGTTTTATTTATTTTTCTTTCTCTAATTGTTTAATATTTCAAGTTCAAATTCTGCAGATGAATATTTGTAGGATTAATCATCCAGATTCCTTTCATTCTTAGCTTTAAACACATGTAAGGATTTCCTGAAAGAAGGCTTTCATTTGTAGTCTTTTAATTGCATTTTCAAAAGTATTACCTCCTGTTTTATGACTCTCATAAGGATTGCAAGGAACCATTATTTATTTCTTTCTCCATATTCTAAAATTGTCAATTTGGATGTGTATTAAAAACATGTCTTGCATTCCTTCCTTTCACATTGACCTCTTATATACTCTCAGGTGCTCTTATTTCAATTTAATTCAAGAAAAAGGATTGTTGCTAAGCCAACATTGTCATCCTGACACTGTAAATATGCATGCAAAGCTTTTCTATAAAAATACTTATTTTTACAGTCTCAAATTGGAAGCCTACAGAATTATAAGTGCAAGATTCCATCAATAGTATTAATGGCAATAAATTAGTTCATATATGCTTTAAAGAATTTAGAGCTGCCTGAGTGATGTGATGTACATATAAAAGTTGGCAAAAGTGCAGCACCAAGCCCACAATAATGGAGTCAGTGATAATGACTGAATTGAAAATATCATTTATGGGGTAATTTCTGTGCTCACTAACATCTTACACCACATTTTGCATATGCTTGCACGATTTGATCCAAGGGTAGAATTTTCCTCCAAATTTCCTTTCTTACAACACTTGCAGTATTTGTGCCTGCAGCTACCTCACACCAGCTACAGACTGCACCTCTTGACTTGTGGAAGTTAGAGATGGAAAAGATCTATTATGTCCTTTACTCCATTCCTCTGTTCATGTGAAATTGTTCTGTGCAATCTTTATGAGAAGATACTGCAAAGTATAATCCTGCCTAGGCAGGGGAATGGACAGATGACCTAACAGGTCCTTCCCATCTAAAATATCTCTCATGTTATGACTAACTTCACTGTCCTTGTTATCTCCCACTTACAAAATTCAGGGACCAGACATCTTCATGGGAGCTGCTCATGTCATAGGCTCTTGCTGCTGCAGTTGTCACTCTCTTTTTCAAGCTTCCTCCCCACTGTAAGCTGTCATGTGTGAGTTTCTTTTTTCCACAGTATGTTGAAGCTTCTATCTGTTGTAGGTGCATGGTGAAGTGTGACTTTTATTGCTGGGCTGATATATTTTGCTAGTTATAGCCATTTCTATTTGGTAAAGACTTCCTCTTTGCTTCTGCTATCATATTCTATAAGAGCTGTAGCAAAGCAATGCATGATAACTTTCATCCTGAAACATACAGATAACATCAATGAAAGGATGTTAAGTCATCTACATAATTAAATAGCAATTGGCCTTAGCCATTACTCATTATAGTGTAGCTTTTTGTGATTCTGTTTGATGCTAAAGGATGTTCAGCTGCTTGTAATTGATAGAGAGGTTTAATCTGCAATGGTTTCGCTGTAATGAGCCAAGCATGAAACTATTTTTTCATTTTAAAAAAGCTAAAAGGTGCTTGTTTGGGTGTAGGCATGGGGACAATGCTTGGGGTTCCCCAGGTATAGAAGTAAGCTTTTCTATAACAGCTCATTTTCATAAACTGCTAGTTGAGGAAATATTGCTTTTGCTTCAGATGTAAAAATGCAGACCTATTCACAACAACTGAATCGCACTGAAGCTATTGGAATAATGTGTTTCTAATCTGGGGACTCAAAGTAGCAGACGGGTAGAAAAAAGCACTGAGCATTTTGCCAGAAATTAATCCGGAGTTTCCCTTACTTCTAATGATCCTAAAATCTCTAATGAGGCATCTAAACTTTGTAAATCAAAATGGATACATTTGATAGCAATAAATGTATTATATTTGCAATTGGTTTTGTGCAATTCTAAGTAATATTCATAAATATGAGCTTTAAAAAAAAGTCAGCAAGAAAGCTTTTAAGATGGCTCTTGGGTTTGTTTTTTTTTGGGGGGGCGGGATTTTGATTTTTAGGTGGCTTTTGTGTGCTTTGTTTCTTTTCTTTATTTCATAATGTTATCTCTAACATATTAATGACCAGGGCTGGAAATACTGTTATAATTCACATTATAACTCTAATGTGATTTATTTATTCTTCTGTGCTAAGTCAGCAGAAAAAATGTCCAGCTTACTGTACTGATGGGTTCTGATCCATCATCTTTGAATAAAGGTTTGCAGCTGTTTAATATACTGCCCATCTGTTTGTCACAGCTCTATAACTGAAAATTTTTGCCTCCATCACAGAGGCAGCAGAAATAGGAGATATTTACTTACAACTCAGACATTTTACTTCACTATCCAGAATGTAAGCATGAATTCACATTTACCTGTGGTTTAATTTAATACTCTGAATTGCTGTAGCTGAGTAATAGGCAAACCTTTTGTTTTACCAGCTCCAGAACTGTGGCAGAGGGGTAGATATGACAGCAGGGGCATAACTGTAGCAGCAAGAGATAGTCAATGAGTCCTAAACCAGATGAAAGACAGAAGAACTTTTAGTCCAATGAGGCAGAATGTCAATAAAAAACTAAATGCACTTCTTCATCTCATTTCTGAATTAACTCTGTACCAATGGTGAAGAATTCCACTGATAAAAATTGGGAGACTGAAAAATTACAAGAAATACTAGAAGAGCAAAACCTGAGAGAAAAAAAACCCACCACAGCAAACTGAGCTACAAAATAAACCAAAGAAAGAAAACCACACACACACCCCCCTCCAGGCTGCTTGTTCCTGAGCAATGAGATTGATCAGGAAAACATCCCACAGAAACTGTGATAAAGCATTTATCTAAATTCATAGGCTATTTTAGATGGAAAAGACCTCTGGAGGCCATCTAGTCTAATTCACTGCTCAAAGCAGGTGTTGTGAGGATAACTGCTGATGGTTATGACTAGCTGAATCTTGAACACCTCCCAGAACAGAGGTGGCGCAACCTCTGTGGCAACCTGCTCCAGTCTTTGGTTGCCCTTATTGCCATTTAGTTTTGAAAATAATGGAGGGAGAGTAGAAAAACAAACAAGAAAATGTGTCTAGAAATTTTATGTAAGACCCATGCTTTTCTCCTTTAAGACATGTCATGGGAAAAACCATATCTTTTGTACCTTTGAAAAACCTGTTTGTGCCAGCAGAATTTGACTAAGTATAGAAGATTCATTCTTAAGCATGTGAGTTGTGTTTGATGGCTGAGAAGAAATTAATTGCTTTGTGTAAAAAACTAGGGAGAAATACACTTTTGTTATTAACATAGTTATTTTGTTTTCTGCTTCAAATCAGTATGAATCTGCCTTGCTTGGTGTGGTTAAAAGTTTTGAATTACATACAAAGAGACGATGACTGAGACTTTTCATATTGAAGAGAATTTACTATAAAAAGAAATTCTGAAAAAGTTCTAGGACTGCATAGACCTTCACATGTGTCATGGTTTAGGTTGAACCCAGGACATCATGGCTTCAAAAGTAAGAAACAAATGTACAGATCCAGGGAAAAATATAACAATAATGAAAGATATGCTATTTTTTTAGTTTGGTTCTTTTTTTTTTTTTTTTTCTTAGAGAAAAGATCAAAACAGCAATGCATTCATATTAAAAAGGAAAGAACAACACTAGTTCTTTATCAGAACAAATGGGATAACATTAATGGTTTTTTATACATTACCTAAAGGCATGCTTTAGTCTTATTTTCAGGTAGCACATTGATCCTAAGATAATCACAATCACAAGAAGAACAACACAATCATTGACATGTAGATGTTTATTCTTTTTTGGTGTAGCAGGGTAGTTAGAAGTTACTGAATTTCCATTACCTGAGAAAATTCTGATATTTCAAATTTGATTTGATTTCATATCAGGATGCAATATAAAATTTTGTCAAAAGGAATTTTTCAACTTTCTTTAAAAAATCAGCTTTTCACTTCTCTAGTATGCTACCAAATTATAAAAGGATATTTTTTTAATATTATTTCAGTAATATCCAACATAAATTTTAATTAAATTTATATCTTCTAGATAAATATGTTAATATCATGAAATCATAATTACATAATATACCCCAATGAGGTCTAATAATCCACTGAATTTTTGTTAACACTAATAAAGGTAATCCAAAAATCACACAATCTCTTCTAATCAGTAAGTGGTTTTAGCATGGCATTCTGTCAAATCAGTGGAACTGTAGCCACCTTCTAGAAATATTCCTGCATATTCTTTCCTTTGCTTTGCAAGTTTTTGTTGGGTTTTTGTTTCGCTGGTTTTTAATATGCACTTCCTTTTCAAAGAATCAATAATATAAATAAATATAATATGCTGGCATGTAAATGAGTTATGTATCTCAGTTTTAGCAACTAATATGGTATAGGTATAAGCTTTTGCTTTGCAAACAGTGACTCATGACTCATCACTGATACTCCGCATAGAGCTGAGTGACCATGCATCATGATTTTCCAATACCTTCTAATTTGTGACTTAAAAAATCAAATTAAACCAACTTGTATTACTTTTTCAGTATTCTTTCAGAATTTCAATTGGTGATTCTGTGATCATCTGAAAAAGAAAAAAGAACCAGAGTGGTGTCCCTCTTACCAGGTTGTTCTGTTCTTCACAGTGAGAAAGCTTCTAACTCCTGTTTAAATCAAAATGAAGAAGAATTTTGGGATCATAGCAGATAGATATGACATATTAGATGGCCAAGTCCATGTTCCTGCCAGTTCAAGATAGTCCTACTAATCAGGTATTAAACTATTATTATAAATGACCTTAGGAGATAACTTAGCCTGTAAAATTTCTTTTAGAAGGTCATTAAGAGCTCCTGGGGATTTAGTGAATCCAGGCACATCACAAATTGCCTGAATTCTACATTTTTTTCTTCTCATCACTATACTCTTGCACAAAGCTCACTCCATTGAGCTGGACCTCCATGTAGCAATCCTGGTCAACAGCTTAATCACTGTAGTCCTTAAAAGATGTAGAACATGAACATATGTCTATGTGACTAAAACCTCACAACTAAGGGGGCCTGCCTGTTGCTCCTAACAGTGGAAGTGAAGGGACGAGGGGAAAAAGCAGTAGAAATAGACATGCAGACTCATACGGTCTAAAAGGAAAGCTCTCTGAGGATAGCATATCAATTATGCTTTGAAAGACATATCTGAATAAAGTGGTAAGCATTGCAGTAGCATGGAATTTCTCCAGCAAACTTCATTACTTCAACTGACAGAAAAATAAAGGTATATATTTTACTTGATTTGGAAGATGTTCTTTAAAAAAAAAAAAAAAAAAGAAAAAGCACACATCAAGGCTCTTTCTGCAGCTTTATTGCATACTTCATACAGATCTTTATACTGTAAAGAAAATTAAGGCACAAGTTGGCAACTCTTAAAAATAACCAGTCTGAAAAAGGATTTGAAAGAAAAGAAACTGTGACTAAAGATCTGGAGACTACAGTATGCCCATAGTCTACAGGAGGGACAATTCTCTAGGTTTTGAGCAAAAGAGAGATGTAGTTCACATTACAGTCCCAGAGTTATCTCCTTTTTTTATTATTTCAGATGTAATTCTCTTTTCTAGAAAGCAGTAATATGATTATTTCTTAAAATATTTTTACCTGTAACTCCCTATTTTAATTTTTAAAATTCTACTGAAGGTGTTAAAGTGAGATGTAAGAGAAGTGTCAAAGAGAGATTGCTCTAATAAGACATTCACGGGTGATTTGATTTCCCCTGCTGTTGCAGTAAGTCAGTAGATAAAATCGTATTTTAGAGTCTCCTAAAATTTTAGAGCTATTCATGAAGAGTATTGATGACTTTGCTACTGTAGTTAGGTATGTCCTTTAATTTTTCAGTGAAGAAAAACTGTTGTTACTGTTTCCACTAGAATACTAAAAAAGACATGTATGCTAATAGAAGGAATTGAATTTAAGTACCCACAGAACATTAATGTTGTTAGTCAGGTAGCTACGATTGTAAATGAGCAGTGATTTTTCCAAATTGAAGCTCCAGTTCTTAATGCATCTGTGCTATTAGGTCTCTGCAACTGGGATCTGCTTTTAGACCCAAATAATCTCAAGCCTCTTTCACTCTTCAAACTGTCATATCTGTCAGGTATGCAACAACCTAAGCCTGATAGTATTTTTCACATATGTTCTTCAACAATTTTTTCCTTTTTTTTTTATCAAATATTTTATGCAATGAGTAATATTTTGCTGCATTTGACTAGCTTTTGCAGCTTTGTTGAATAAATTATTTAGCAAATAACAGAAACATTCATCAAGTAATGTAATCTGCAATGTTGAATTCTTTTGGTGTCTAACTGCCTTAGATAAAAACATATCAGCAAAATTAAGGCTATGGAAATACAGTGATAAGACTATAGCATCTGCCCCAGAAGGTTTCACAAACCAGAACGGAAATAAAAACCCTCCTGCTCATTGCTCAGATTCACTTGCTTCTTACTTCCTTATTTATTTTTGTAACATAGTCATTAATTAATTGTTTAATTGGAACTGTAAAGAAATGGTGTTGTTGGGCATATGACAACAGTAAGTCAGAAGGTGTTCAGCTGGCTGCTGAAAAGTGACAACTCAAAAGACCAGAAATCAGATTTTGTGAGGTGGCTCTTAGCTGTTCAGTGAGTCAAACAGATGTGTTAATAATTAACATATACTTTAAGATGTGCTTATATATTTAGTGGTGAAAAACTGTAGACTATATATTGCCATGATATGCTATAAGGAGGAAGAAAAAAGGGGGGGAGTTGTCTAAAACTGCTCTACCTTTATTAATGTGGTCAAATCTCTGAATATATATAAATGTTTTCTCACGTATGGTGTAGGCTGTACCATGATCTTTGGAATAACACAGATGAGCTCAGAGGAATCACACTGAGAATTCATGGTAACAATTGCAAAGATATGATGAGTTTGAAGGATATTCAGTAACATGCACATAGATACTTGACAGTGGGCAGCCTAGCAGGGTACCTAATTCAATGGGTGTGACGGGGTCCTATCAGACTGCCTACATCAGCCTCAAAAAGTAGTGCTAGTCCTTACCTGTTCAGAGCAGGAGCCATGAACACAGCCCATGTGCACCAGGAAATGTTGCTCTATCCAATAAAGAGGAGATGACAGAAAGAGCTCTAGAAATTTTAGCTTTACAGTATTGATCCAACCCCTATTTGAAGTCTTTCTGTTTGTTTCAAGCTAGCTTTGGTCTGGTTATGGGAGAAAAAGAGACTGAATTATCAAGGCAGCTAGGGGTGATCTTCTTCAGAGTGCCTTGTGAAAAGCTGGTGGCAAACAAAAGCTGATGGCATAAAGACGTGCTTCATCAAATTATATGTCCACTTCTGGTATTAAAAACTAATGCATTTGTCATATGCAATTGGTCTCAAAGCAGGCAGAAGTGCTTCACAGCATGTCCTCTGAAAGCTATCAGAAATCAGAGGAAATGCCAAATTCTTCAAGGCTTGACAGCAAATGATGTTTTAATGTAATGGACATACAAACCTCTCTTTGACATCTAAATGGATGTGTACCATTAGGAATCTCTTCCCTTCCCCCAAATATTTGTGACAAAAGAAGACATGTACACAGAACGAATTGTTTATTTTAAGTTAAAAAGCAAAATTTACATAGTACAGGAAAGGTTGCCTTCAAAAGGACTGAGACTACATTGCAAAGATGGAGATGTTAGCAAATTGAGAACAATTTTATCTCAAAGTGGAAATAGAAGTCTTTAAAACTGGATTTCTATTCTTCAGTAACCTCAACACAGGCTGGAATACACCGGCATCCATAACATAGAGAATAAATTTTACGATCCCAATCCTTTAAATCAAGATTAGCTTGGTGACTGTAATTACAATGAAGCAGAAGGTCAGACTCTTGGAAAGGGAAACTTACTGCTTTTGTAGTGTCAAAATGTTTCTGTTGAATGCCCTAAAAGCCTAACTACCAAGTTATTTGCACTTCTAACGGCAGAGCTATTAAACCAGAAGGACAAGACAAAACCGAAATGATGTAAAGCATCCTTCAAATTTAGTAGTTGCATTTGGGATGCTTTCTGACCCTAAACCTAAGAAAGTTACATTGAAATGAGCGCAGACAGTTTACCTGTGAAAGGTACTGACGTTTCAGCAAGGTACCAATTCATTTATATGCCTCCTGAAAAACTTATCACCTTCATTTATAATTAATGAGCTCCAGTTACGTTGTTTACACTAGATCACATGTTCTTTGTTAACTTTTCTTTTTTGTATCCTTTGGTATAAATGCAGAGTGCAAAGCTTGTGGAAATACTGTGAACTTTGCTGTGCAAGGTTTGTAGCTACATATGCAAAAACTAATCAGGTAGGGCTTTACAACCATGATGAACTCTGTATGCAGTGTTTAGGTTGTAGTGGTATTGACTGAAGGTTTTGTAGTTTTATACTTAGGTACATGTATTTATTCGCATGCATGATTTTTAAAAAGATACATTTATTTTACTTCTCTTACAGACTGTTCTTATCTATATCCAGCTATCATTCAAACAAGCACAATTTCAGTAGGGGAGAGCAGGATTCAGGGAACATAGTACAGTTCTACCACTTCTTCTGGGACTGGAATTAAGTGCAAAAAAGTATTCCTTCATAAACTTGTTGCTCAAGGCTCTAAGCTTCTTTGGCAGATTAATGCATGTGTAAGTAAGAAGAGGCATAGCTCCTACCTGTCATCTTTTCTCCTGGAGGCCTTGTACATTTTGGAAGGACAGGACACCTTAGCACAAAACACAGTGATTTTTTTCTTAGTCTCTTGACAAAATCTTGTCTGAATTATGCCTGCAGAGTGGACAGAGGACTCCAAGTTGTCCTGCACCCTGTTTATATTCCTGAAAAGACATACGGTTATCTCTGTATGAATAATGTCTTGAAAAGCTACCAAGATGAAATTTTGATTCTGCAGAAAAGGTAGACAGATTTGTCTTCTACATGAAGTGGTTTAGACGTAGCTTTTAATTTATAAATAATAGAATTACAGTCCAAAAAAAAAAACCCCTCCAGCAAGTTCAATAACTTGTGATGTTCCTACCGATGTTATTTCTATGGAATGGGAAAAGACCTCCAGAGCTCTTCAGTTCAGTCTCCTTCCATGACACGTGTCCATTCATATATTCCATTTCATAAATGAATCTATCTTAAGTAAAAAGTTAGATTTTCTTTTTGCTTCATTGCCTGTATTACAAGACTTTACTGGGTCCACAGCAGTCTTCTTTAAATGGCCTGATTACGCCAAATGTACTTTCTAACTCACACCAATAATTTCTTTTCTGGTGGTTATCTGCTAATATTTTATAGTTCATGGCTGTCTTTGTGGTTTTAAATGGAGTGCTTTTGCTGTTTTTAAGGACCCTATAGTCACAGCTTTTTTCTATTAACTGTATAAAGGAAATGATAAAAGTTATTTTGGTTTATATAGTTTTTATTTTGGTAAAAACCAGTTTAGCTAGCAGTTGTTTTTGCATATTATGGCTTAAGATAGATGGTTTGGGGAATAAGTTTCTTGTCTTGAACCACAGACAGTTAATTTCCTAGGTTTTGGGAGAGTTGTTCCACAGACCCAAAGACATTGAAGGTCGGATTCAATTACTTTCATTTCAGCTGGATAAAATGTTGGTGTCTAATCTAAGGAAATTATCTGGATTTCTTAAGTCAGTGAACAGAGATGGGTTGTAGAAACCTCTGTTAGTGTGGGAAGAGACATCCAATGGCTGTTTGTCTCACTTTGTCTCTTTCTTCAATGGTGGAGAAAGTCTAGAGTAGCTGCATAGACTTTAAAATTTAAGTTCCTAGATGAAATAAGTCATAACCCCCTCTGGACTTGTTCCTGAAAAATGACAAGCACTGTAGCCAATATAGCAAATCATTTCAACTCATTTAGAGTTTTAATCTGTAGCTACTCAATGAGGCTTTCATATTTTATTCCTAAACACAAGGAAAACAGCTTTCTGGATCCAGCTACAGAATTTATCACTTTGCAATTTATCACTCAGATCTGTCTCCATGGCCATTTACCAAACTCTTCAATACATGACTGAATCATCTGGGATTATGTATGCTCACTGTGCATTTGAACAGCAAAATACTTGCAAAATGAAGCTTCAGTTTCAGTGGCAGCCCTAAGATAGCACTAAAATACAAATAACAGATAAGAACAAGCATGATAGAAATTCTTATCCTGCATCTAGAGATAGAAAAGAAACAAAAAAACCTGAGCAGCAAGCCTGAAGTCTGTGTTCTTTCAAGCTCAAATGGGACTCACACTTCAAAGCTGAGAATAGTTGTCTCAGTCTAGAATCCAAATTTACAAGTGAAGTTTGACTATGTCAGAGCTAGTTCTCTTACCCTACATGTAGTAAATACCTTTGAACTCACTTCTGTGAAACAGAAGTGCTTTCTGAAGGAATAAGTTGAAAAGATAAGTGGCTTACGAGCTACTGTAATTAAAATCTGAAAGATGCTTTCCCAGCTGTTGCTTTTGAAGTTATGCTTAGTTGGTGGCTAGGTGCCAGCATTCAATTAGAAGTATGCATTTTTATTAACAGACTATCATGTGTTATATTATGTCAATAATTCCTTTTAAATTAATTCTTTTTATTTCTTGCGATAGTCACAGGTGTCCAGGTCATTAAATATTAAAACAGGTCCCACTGACAATTGTGCAACATCCTAAGTTTGTTTGGTGTTTTATTTGCACTTCATTTGAAGTTCAAAATTAAAATATCTCTGAACTTGTAGAAAGGAGGGTTTGGCCAAGATAAGTTGGTGCCTGAGGGGGAAAAATAAAGAGATGCACAGTCTACATGGAACTTTTTTACTGCATTTGAGTTTCTAATTATCATAGTTTCATTTACTTAGTCATAATATGCATGTTGCAAGTGAGGGCCTCATTATTTTGATTCACTTACTTAGATGTCAAAGTCTCAGATTGGAATTAGTACTTTGAAGCAGGTTTGACATTTGTAGGCTGTTAGAGGTATTCAACTCTGTGTCAGAACAGCGCAATAAGTTAGTCTCCCAGCTTTTTGTTGCAGGATTCATCTCACTACTAACTTTAGATAATGTAAATACCTTCATCTAAACTTGATAGCTAAGTTTTCTTAATTTGGGTAATTCAGACAGCTATTTTGAGTCAAGGTGAATGGAGCATGGAATTGTCTTTTAGACTTCCTCACGTGATGACAGGAGCTTTAAACAGCAAAGTCAGACAGAGTTTACCTAGTGTGTGAAGATACCTGAAGTTAGAAGAGGTGTTCTCATTCATATTGTCTTCCCTCATGGTTAAGGCTCTACTCAATATGAAAAACAATTGAGGCACATTCATTTTTTTTCAGGTATCAGTGGAGGTTCAGGATACTATCCTGTCCTTTCAGCCATAGTATACAATATTTGGTTTCCTCCTACTTTATATTATTATATAATATATAATATTTATATAATTTATATATATTTATTATATAATTTATATTATTATACTATTATTATGACAAATTCTGGACTGCAGGTCATATAGACTGAACTCTTCTGAAGCCTGTGGAACAGCAGGGCTAGTGTGTCTCAGCATTTATTGGTGACTAAAGAGGTCACTTCTGAGACTGAGGGACTCTCTATTCTCAACCAGTTTTGGCTATTTTAAAAATGGTATAGGGAGAAGGTTAAGTTGCACTGTTAAAAGCAAAGCTAAAAGCAACAGCCTGGCTGCTTGGTTTTTCTCAGTAACTATTCTCGGAAATGAAGGTGCTTTGAAATACTGGGTTTTTACTAGGTATCAATAATGATTGTAATACAATACATATGCAGTTGGTAAAATATGTATGGTTAGTAATGCCCTTTTTTGTGGCTTACAAAGGGTGTCAAAAAGTTTTGTCAATACAAATTAATTCCTTCTTGCATAATATTTTTTAGTAGCTGCCCTCTTCATTTTACACATAGAAAAAAGTGATCTGCCTACGGTCATGTTAGAAATGTGCTAAAAGCTAATTGAAAGCCTAGAAATTCCCATTTTTATTCCTGCTTTAATGGCTTCTGTAGACGTGGCTGATAAATGTTGTTCCTTGAAATATTTTGGAGTTAAGAGCACTAGGAAAGCAAATGCTACTTATGCTCATCTGCCACCCTATTCCAGCTGCTCATTCTAATCATGGACGAGGAGAAACCTCATGAGTTCAAATGATAGAGGGAATTGTTAGAAATAACAATAGAGAAAAGACAACAATTGCAATGACAGAAGACAAATAGCATTTAACACTCATTTCTTGGTAACAGCTTTTCTAAATGATTTAGCTAATTAAAAAATACAGATGTTGATTTAACCTATTAGTCATTTCTCATTGCACTTTTACAGTTTTGGATCATGATATATTTTTAACCATCTGCAAATAGCTTAAGAAGAATATTCTTCTTTCTTAAGAATGTTATAAAAACATTATTTTTATAACTGAACAGCTCTTTCAGCAAAACCTGAATTTTCACTTAGATCTGTGCAAGAGCTGAAGTTTTCTCTGTTTCTGACCTATCCCTGACATCTCTACTAGCTACCTTCAGGAGATATATCACTTCCTTCCATTTTTAGCCCATCTACCACTGAATGGTAATTAATTGGACTTTGACAACAACAAAGCATTGTCCAGCTGTGCTTTTGGAAAGAAAGACAATGCTTTGTCCCCTCCTCACTTTTTAGTTCATGTTGTACCTCTCCATTCCAGAGAGGCCCAGCACCCCCATTTTTTTGTCTGCCCAATACTCTGGAGGCTGTGAATAGCCTGAGGAAGTTGGTCACTTGCCATCCAACTCAGTATCCCACACATGAACACTTGGGCCACTTGTC
Organism: Coracopsis vasa; assembly: GCA_026283785.1. Lineage (NCBI taxonomy): Eukaryota > Metazoa > Chordata > Aves > Psittaciformes > Psittacidae > Coracopsis > Coracopsis vasa. Next base: position 77,719 of record JANHGB010065137.1, on the reverse strand, counting down.
CATGCATGCGTAGACTAAGTGATGGATTGCAATATGTAGCTAAATCTGCCAGGGACTTGGAAGGATTTCAGTTTCTTTGGATAGTCTGTGACCTATTTATGCGTGCTGTATTGATAAATGAAGTGAAAAATCTTTTACATCTTTCAATGATGGTGCTGTTTGGTCTGGCAACAGTGCTGACAATTTTAGTGATGTTCTGTAGGAAACAGCTGGGATTATTAATTCATTTTTACATAGGTCACTGAGCATCTAGAAGTCAATATTTCTTTTAAATTGCTCTCAATCTGGACCAAATCCATTCTGAAGGTGAAAGGTTCCAGATATATACTGCTACCAGCCGTTATTAGAGTCCTTTTTAAGCCTTGCCAATTGTTTTTCCTTGGTTCAGCCCAAGAATGACTGTATTAGTCAGAACAGAAAAAACTGTGCATGCTCTTTAACTTTCATTTTCAGCTCATGGTGTGGTTTCATTTTTCAGTTCCTGGAAATATACTTTATTTTATTACAGATGACACCAATCAGGGTAAAAAAAAAAAAAAGGAAAGAAAGAAAGATGAGAAAGACTTTAGATTCTGAATCTGAAACAATTGCTCAGTGACTCAAGACTCAAATGTAATGAGGAAGGAAGAATTGCAAAAAAGATTTACATAGATGCCGTTAAGGGAAAAGCCGAGCAGAACTGTAAGGTTTCAATTCACAGGAATTTCTTCAAACCTGTAATTTGACTTTGACTTTGTGAGAAGAGATACCTGATGACTCAACATCTGATGAAAGAGCAGAAGTACTAAACTTCAAGGTGCATGATGTTAAAACTGTGGGTCTGAAACTGGACCTTAACATTGTCAGTCTTTGGAGGAAAGACGTATCAAGCCCTATATCTTACTTGGATATTAAACAGCTGGAAAGAGTATGGAGAAGAGCTACTGTAACTATGCAAGGGCTGAAAAGAGTGCATTGCAGCAAGATGTTAAAAATGCAGTCCTCGCTCTTTAAACAGAAGATCAAAGGTTATTTGATTACAGTGTGTAAACTCTTTCTTGGAGCCACTAGTGATACCCAAAATAAGAGAAACAAGCAGTACAAGACTGGCGGCACAAGGGTAGACCCACATGTATTCATATTAGATATATCAACAATCTTACTGTCATAGAAATTAAAATAATAAGGAAAAGAGCAGACAAAGTGTTGATACCAAGCCTGTGTGTCATGCAGTATTGCTTTCAGAACTAATTAGTCACACTGTAAGGGTGGCTGGATGAATTAGTATCGCTAATGTTATGTAAAGGGTCACACTAGCTGGTTCTTTGGTGTCTTTGGGTCTTGATGTTTGTTGCTTAAAATCCCTGACTCTGTCCTGACTCCAACCTTGATGAGAGGTTTTGGAGTACTTCTTGTATTTGGAAATTCCTGAAGTGGAAAATAGGCTCAAAAGAGAAGTTAAAAGTCTTGGAAAAATTACTTGAAAAGTTCTAGGGCTACTCCCTTTTGGAAGTTGGTTCTATGATAATAATTCAGATAAATTTGCATTTTTATTACAGGTGGGCTGATCAAAAAAGTGACAATTTTGTTGATACTGGTTTTGGTTTTAGTAATTATAGGCTGTGCCCTCAAGTTGTGACAAGCAGGCATGCAAGCAGCTAGACTGGAAGCCTTGCAAAAGACAAGAAAGCTAAATATTTGAGAAACTTCCTAATACAGTTTTCAGACCGAGGAGATTTGAAGAAATCCAGTGACACAATTGGTTGGAAACATTCTCTCATAAAATGATCTCTATTTAAAGAAAAGTTTTCTGTGGAAAAAACTTACTTTTGCAGATATTTTTTGAGTTCAGATAAGGAAATCAAAGACCAGATTATTTAGGTTTGGGTTTGTTGAACCTGAATAAAGTATCTCCATTTGTTCAACTGGCCAGAAACAGTTAGTGATCAGCCCGTTCAATATTACCCTTTGTTTTGTTGTGGTAGTGTCCCTAGGGATTTTCTGTTCTTCTAACTCATTCCCATTCTATCCTGTGGGGCAGATTGATTGTATACAGTACAGTTGGATGTCCTCTGGAAGCAAGAATTATGGTGCAGTGTGAGAGTTCTGTGATGTCTTATGGAAATGTCATCCTTGCAGAGAGCATAGGAAAAGGAGCAAATGTAGGTATTCTTAGGTCAGGTGGAAAAGAAAAATAGCATGCCAAGGAACTATTTCTCAGGAGTATCTGCATTATGGTCTTTATGATCAGCTAAACTATTATTGAGAGAAAAAATAAACAATTTTCCTTCTTTCTACTACTATCACCTTTTCTTTTACCTCCTCTAAGTTCTGTTTTTCTTTTTTATCAGTCATGTTGAACGCTGGTAAGATTCTTCATCCAACCTCAGGCACTCATTTTCAGGAAATTAACTTGGCGTTGTAACAGCTCTTAACATCTGTGACTCTTGACTTGGAGATAGTTGACTAAAGGGGCTAGGCAGAGTTATAATTTATTGCCAATAAATTACTGACTTTTTTTTTTTTAAACTAGGACTTAACAGTTTGGTTTTTTCCCCTCCATTACATTAAATCTACTGGGGTATGAGAATAACACAAGGGATAGAATGTGTTTTGTATTACAACATGTTTCAGAGGTCAGGCCAAAATAGAATATCCTCATATTTCCAGAAAAAAAAAAATTATCTTTGCTGGTATAAAGTTATTTTATGTCATTTTTAGACAGATGCTGTTAAATCCTGTATGAGGAAGTAGATAGGCACACTGAATCACTGTATCCAGCTGGTTCTACACCCAGTTTTCCACTCCTGATATAATGTCATATTGATACTTAATTTACTTTCCATTTACTATTCCTGATCATCCTTTCTTTTTTGTGGTCTTTCAGATCATTCTTTATTTTATTCAAGTTAATCATTACAGGAAACTATATCAAAGCCTTGCAATCTGGAAGAACTCTTCTGCATTGTAAACTGACTCTTCTTTTGGTTTTCGTAATTTTCATTTTATTCCCATTCTTTACAATCTTCTTCCTGTTATCATGATTTTCTAACTTCACTAGAAAGGCAAATTTGGTAGTTACCTCTCTAACAGTTGAGAATTTTTTCCACTGAGCTGGATCTGCTTTGATTAGCAGTCACATGTAGACAGAAACTGAATTTGGTTCTAGATTCTAAATTTCAGGTGTTCTTCTTCCCACAAAGGAGATGGGTAAAAAAAAAAATAAATCAAAACCTCAAAAACTGTGAGTTTTGATAATTCTGAATTTTTATATCCAGATCAGGATGCTGAAAATGAAGTCCATTGTAGCTTTTCCACACAAATTCCCACCACTTATCTGTTAGTAACATATTTTTCTCTCTTACATTTTTTAACTAGTAATTAGAAAAGAAGTTAGCTACATTATTTCTGTTTGAAATATTAATCTAGCAGAGCACAAAAAAAAAATTATATTTGCATGGAAATTGTGTACATGATTTTTGAAATTATCTTATACTAGAATTGTTAAGAAACAGTCTTAAGAGTGACTGTTCAGAAAGTTCAGACCTGAAGGGTTAATTTACAGCCTGATTTTTCAAAAATGAAATCATTGACAATATCCAATGAAATCACAAAAAAAAGAGATTTAAGTACATATCTTTATATGTATATATTTAAAATTTTCAGTCCAAATCTGCAAAGCTTATAAAGAAAAGTCCTATTACTGATCCTTTAACAGTCCAGTGCCAAAGCAGTATTAAACTGGTATTCTTTGGTGTTCCTAAGACTTAGCAGATCAATATTAGGTATTTTACATGTAAATCCATTGCATGCATTTCTATAATTAGGTCAACAGTACCTATTTTGAAATTCCCCATTAATCAGTTTATGGAAATGGACAAACAGCCACTGCATAGAAAATTTCAAACGTAAGGCTTCCTTCACTCTTTTTCCAAATAACTTACACGCTATTTCTTCTGAATTATAGGTGCTTTTTTCTAAGTGTAAAACTTGTCTGTTTAAACAACTGACTTTAAGATGTTCATGCTTAAACCTCAGTATTTTTGTTAATTCTAGCATGGAAGATGAATAAGTTAAAAGTACTGAAAAAAAAACCCTGTTTTAAGAGCTGTACTTCCTGCTGTTTACTATTTTCCTTTTACTGATGAAGCAAATCTGCCAATCTTGGTGATTCATGTTTCAAATAGTTGTAATAACATCCTTTTTGATTTAACAAGAAAGATACTGAAATTATTTCACTTACAATTACCATCTCCTCCTCTCTCCATCTTTTCTTTTCAGGAAACCTTCCAACCAGCCAAACATGAGCACTATCAGAATCCAGCCTGAGCTGATGACAACCAGCAGAGCTCCTTCAGTACAACCCAACTCCTCTAGGGACAGACTCCCAGGCTCTTTTCACAGATACCATCCTGGACTTGTTGCCATTTCTGCTAGCTATGAGAGTTAAAAGCTCTGATCTAAAACCCACTGGGAGTAGTGCCTAATTTTTTATTAGGATTTATAATTATACTGTACCATTTATGCAGGATACTGAGATGAATGAATAAAGACTTACTATCTTAAAACAATCTGATTTTGGATACCTTCAATTGAATGAGTTATCCTGACAAGTCCTTCCATTTTCTGAAAGGAAGAATTTGCTGGTAATTTTCCACTTGGAAACATGTTTGGGTTTAGTATTGTTGTTTGTTTTTTTTGGGGGGAGGCGTGTTGTTTGTTGTGGGGAGGTTGTTTGGTTTGATTTCATTTTTTTGTTGTTTTTTTCTTACTAGTTGAACATTGGCTTGTACAAAACCTCAGAAATTTATGGAGGAAAACTGTGAGTCAATAAAAATGGAAAACATCCCTTGATAAGAAGAAATATTTCATCCCATATAAACTAAATCTGAGTGGGTTTTGGTTTTGTTTTGTTTTGTTTTCCTTTATTGTCTCCACAAAATTTTTACCTGTATGTCCTAACTATTTCCCTTGTAGTTTGATTTAGTCACATAGTACAAAGTTGCAATTCCTTCTACTTACCTGATTGCTAACAGCAGTGAAGACACAGTGCCACAGACACCCATGAGGGGTGTCAGTCCTCAGAAACATCCAGTATACCCAAGGGCATGCCTGTTCTTCAATCACCGTCTCAGTTGTTTTGTGTGACCGCGCTAGAGAGCACTGAGAACATCTTTCCTTGACAAGGGAAACTGATGAGAGGCACATGCAGGGACTTATGCAGTTCTTGTTTTGCCTCCGTGGGAGAAGAACCTTAACCTTTGGCTCAGGTTTTGATATGTACTGTCCTATTCAACAACCAGAAACAAAAGAAAAATTGGCATTTTCACCCTTTTCCTGCTTTCTCTCTTGATAATGCTTGCAATGTGTTTAATTCCTCACCTAAGAACGATTCATCTTGTCTCCTTTTCAACTGGTTATCAGGTAATAAATGTTTAATCTCTCAGATAATTGGCAGTCCTATGGTGATCAGCATAATATAAGAGCCAAGATAGAAAAGAATGAGCGTTTGTAAGCTAGCAGACTAGCGATTCAGAATTTTTTCTTCTTCAGCTTTAAGAAAATCTTGTAACCTGTGTGGGCCATCCTTTTAGGTCAATTTCATGCAGATTATTTTCTCTTTTTCTATATCAATCCTAAATTAATACAGTAGGTGCTCTGCAGCCAGCATGGTTTTGCATTGATCTTGGCCAGCTTGTTTACAGTGTTTTGGCAAGTTGCTGATGTACTTCTCCCTGGGGATAGAGCAGGGGTTAATTGCTGTTAAACTCTCAGTGCCAAGTAATGGTTCAGACTCTGTGCTACATTAAAGATGACACTAATAAGGAAAGAGTGTACTGGGTTGCTCTGTGTTGAAAATTGGACTTGTGGTGACAGAAACTTGGAGCAGAGCTGATGTAATAGGGAGGCCATAATGTAATTATAACTGCTGAACATGTGTCATAGCAAGTTAAATGATACATTAATGAATCAAAACAGGTGATGGAGTGTTGCTCTTTCAGCAGATAGAGGTGTTTTCAAGGTCAGATTGTCATTAATTTAATAATCTGCAAACTGGATATTCTTCAAATTATAAGCAAATCAACTTTAATGTTTTTTTTTAGTGTATTTCTTGTCCTGTACCAAAGAGGTGAAAAAAACAGAAGACGTTATTCTCAGTATAATTTGTTTAGCTCTCTTTTATTATATCTCTATTATACCAAATACAATATATGTGTACCTAACATTTTTCAGCCAGGTGTGAGCTCTGTTTCCTTTTGCTCTGAGCAGGCTGAACACAAGCCAAGAGGTGTGCAGACATATTAGCATTGAGCCGAGCTGATAAACTTTGCTGAGAGACAGAATATATTACACCAAATGCGGTCAGTAGATGGCTTCAAGTTAGCTTGAACCGTGGACAAAACAAGCTCATCCTGCCCAGAGCAGAAGGAAGCATGTAGTAATATTGTGAGTTATATTATGTATAAATTCTCTTTGCCTATCATGGTTCTGCAGCAAATGAAAAACCATCTCTTACTTGTTTCTTGTTTAACTACAGTGTCATGGGTGAAGTTCCTAGTTCTTAATTCTAGTAGCACCTCTGTGTTCAGGAGTTAAATAAAGGTTCCTGTTCCAGATCAGGTGGCAGTCCAAGAGACCACCATACAAATGATACTTGATTGCCTGAACATGACCATACTTGTATCTCTCTCCAAGGAGTTCTGAGTCCTTAAAGAAACCTACAGTATTTTTGCAGGTAGCTTTGGTCGAGAAGTTTAAAGGGGGGCCCACAGAAAAAGGAATATAGCCATTTTTAAGAAAAAAAGCCCAAATAAATCCTTTCTTGAATATTACAGTCCTCTGATTCCTGCCACGTCTAAAACATTCTGTTTATTCCACATTTGTCTTGTATTCCATAAGCTTCTCATTTGTCTTCATGCTGTTAAAAAATGAAGCAAAGAATATTTTTTTTTTTTCAAGGATCTAGATGAGTCCTTTACTGAGTTTGTATTAAAATATGTGATTTAGTCAAATTGAGTCTTTTGAAAATGTCACAGTAAGGTCATACTTTGACTTTATTTTTTAATTCTTAATATTTTCTCCTTTAAAAATGAAATTTTGCTACAGATCCTCTGCTAAATTCTGCTTCTGTATTGTTTTCATCTTTTCCTTTCTTTTTTTATAAAAGTTTTTGAGGTTGAACTCCTTGTGTTCAAGAAAACCTTGGATTTCACCTCATTTTCCATCTGTCATACTATTTACAAAAGGCAGTTCTGTTCATCAACATGTCCTGTCTCACAGCTCTGTTCTTTGATAGAGCATCTCCTGGAGGCTGAGCACCCTTCCAGGCATGAGTTTGTGAGGAACACCTGAGGTAGGAAGAACTGTTCACATATTCTTTCTTGGTCTTGCCTTGTCTGTTTCTTTTCCTCTGTGTTTTAAAGAAACAGATTATAAACTCTGCAGTTCAGTGACTTCCTTCTACAGCCACGCTGCAAGGATGAACAGAAGGGCATAGCACTTGTCTTTAACAGATTAATTGTGATTTGTAAAGCTGCTTCCAAGTACATTTGAAAGAGAAATTTTTATGCTTTCTACAAAGTTCAACTTTGGCCTAAGAATCATTTGTATTTATTGAAATAAAAACCTTCTTTCTCAGAAGACGTCAGGGAAGTCAAACATTCCTGAAGGGAGATGTCCAGAGAGCAGACATCATCGCTGTGGACAAGAGCAGCTTTCTATGTGTGATTTGGCATCTTTGGCCCTTGAAATATTGGCCATTAGCTTCTGTTGGGGAAAAGTAGGAGAAAATATTGTTTCCATGGAATGTATTGTAAGTCACCTGCCTTCATGGTCAGGTCAGCATTTTTTGTAGATGAAATCCCTGATTTTTTTTTTTTTTCCCCTGGAGATTTTAGTTCAAGTCATGTCAATCTTAGTGAAGAGAGAATATTCCTTGTCTTGCATGTACTAAAAAGCTATGGCATATGGTCTCCCAGCACTACATCTGCTCTAGTCATCCTTACTATAAAGGCTTGACACCCCAGCACTTTCTTGTTTGCCTGGTAAGTTAACCAGATCTAAGAATCATGGATATTTATCATGGTTGCCAATCTAAGAGTGAATTTCACTTTTGAGAGTCATACGAAATTTCATTGCCCATTTTATTTATTGCAGTGTAATACTGGAAAAGAATGGCTAAGCACTATAATGCTCAAGATGACATTCTCAAGGAAAATTTGTTACCTTACAAGGGATAAATTATCTAGAACATTTCATTAAGAAGGTTTTTTGCAATACCCAGAAGTTGTTCATGTTCGGGGGAGCTCATTGACTCTCCAAGGTGTAAACTGCTACTTTCTTAGTGGGAGAAAATAGAATAATCCTTTACCATGAAGCAGATCTGATAAAAAATGTTACATTGTCAACATTGAAATATTCTGTGGGAATATAAGAAATTTGTAGAGATATTGTGGGGAAAAAAGCATTTTAGTTTTGGAATGGAGCATTGAAACTTTTGGGTTTGAAGCAATGTTTTGTGTCAAGATGTATTAGATTTTGGATTGTTAACCATCATCTATGATTTAAAAAGTCAAGATTAGACTAAAGCACGTTAATTTTATAGAAGCACAGCATAACCCTAAGACAAAGTTAATTTCCCTCATAAATTTTTACTTAAATGGAATAAAATAAGAAACACTCTTGTTCTGACTTTATAAGAGGCATAATATGAAGAAGAATATGAATCAGAGTTGGAACACTTGGGGTGCCATCTAGCAGACGCTGAAAACTTACCTTCAGAAATCTCTCATTCTTGAGCCAATTACATTGATACCCTTGCTGAAATTCAGTGACTGTGAGAGATTCATCAGTCTCTGGCCCACCAGTAGGTTGTTATTGATGCAGGAGGAAAACAGATACTAAATATTGTGATATATGATGCAAAAAGGAAATTCCAGTCTTTGAAACAAACTTTAAAGAATCTGCTAATCCTGCTTTCCATCAAATCTCTTTCTCTGTGTTCAGACACCCACAAAAAGCAATATTCCACTCTCTGGTACATGTCAAGGGTAAATTTCTTTTTATGTCTTTATTATCATGTAGAGATGTTCCCAAAGTACCATGACTGTGGTATTTGTATGATATCATATAAATAAATACTATGTTTAAGAATAAAATTACAATGTCAGCAGGGGTTCTTTCACTGATAGCCATGTCAGGTTTTCTGTCCAGTACCTACATAATATAATAGCAGGGTAATTTACATCCATGTTATCCACATATAGAGCCTATACTGGTTGTTAAACCTAGCTTCACATGTTACAGGCTTGTAATTCTATAAGTGTCCTTTATCTGCAACAGACCCTTGATCAATCCTTGTAAAATCTATCTATCTTGCTCTTGAAAATACCGAGGCTCCTGCCCTAGGTATTTGCAGTCCAATTATTTTTTAAACTAGACAATGGTCGAACTCAAGAACAGGAGACAAAGAAAGATAGAGACCGTAGGAGTCTCAGCACAGCTGAGACCTAGCATTTATCAGGTTGTGTTGGCATCACATAAGTGAGTTTTAACACTATGAAGATGGAGATAGCTTACAGATGATAATAAGGTATTCCTTTGAGGCCTGCCTTCATCCTTTCTATATTTTGAAATGCGCATCTAGCTCCTTTCTTGTATACCCTTTCTTGTATACCCTTTGTAGCCTGAGCATGGAAGAAAGAGGAAGAGGTGCACTTAAAGGTCTATAAGAAGATGGAGACTTGTCTCCAGTTTCAAGTCGGTGCTACATTACGCTGAGCTTTTGTTTGCGTATGAGATAAAAAGTAGGGAAAAGAAAACTGAACAGAGGACAAAAGACCCCCAAGTAGGGCACTGGAAGAGGATAAGGAGGGTTTACCAAGTACCCTGTACCAGTTACCAGTACAGTGTAGGAATGATTAGAAAAGTAGGCAGAAAAGTGCAAAAGAAGAGGGTGACTGGGTCAAGTTTCAAGAACAGTGTGGTTAACTGCTTCAAAGGCATGTAAAAGTTTAGTAAGGATGGGAAAGCAGGCATTGTACTAGCTATTCGGATGGTATTTTTGATGGGATTGTAAAAAGTATAATCAGCAAGTTCACAGATAAAAGGAGACTGCAGATAGCAACCACAGCCAAAACATCATTGCCAACTGTGCGATAGCAAGAATATTTAGTTAACGGCAACTGTTTCTGTTGATTTATGTATTGAATTAAGCTTTATTTCATCCACAAATTTCTTTTTCTTGTATGTCCCTGAATTTGCCATGAGTTTTAAGCACCTTTTGTTTATATTTCTTGGCATGAGTTTGGGCTTTTTTTGGCAGGGATTCCTTTACCTTACTAATTTAGAAAATGCTCTAAACTATTGCTGAGTTTAAATGAGAGACATGCTTACCTTAACCTTAATTTGATATTAAGGCTTCTTCAGTTATTGAAGAACCAACACCAAAATTACTCTTGTAAATTGCCTATTGGACTTCCACTCTGATGCAAACCCCTTCTATCCTTTTCTATATTCTAATCCTTTTAAAATGGCCTTATCAGCCTTTCTCTAGATTTCCCTAAAACTGCCATTGTTAAGAGTATATTTATTCTGTCCTCTTTTTCCTTGTTTATTTATTATCTTTCTGCTAGTCTATTAGAAATATATATTTACCTTATAGAACATATACATTGGGACATTTTAGCTAGAATTTTACTGTGATGATCAAAGGCTGTTCCATGCCTTTGTAAAATGTATTTGTTTTCAAATTTGCCTGTATCATATGCTTTTGAGTAAGGAATGTAAACCTAAATATTATAAAGAGTTCCAGAGTGTTTCCATTGCTACAAATTTTGATTCATACACTGAGGGTTGCACAATACAGAAAATAAAACTGATTTTATTAAAGTTTTTCTAGAGCTTCCTCTTGACTCAAGGTGCAATCATAAAGGGTGCCAGTTTCCCACAAATGCAGTTCACTGTATGTTGCTGCTTCAAAAGGTAAATAAACCAGCCTTCCATAACCTAAATATTGCATGTGGTAAATCTCTGACACCCCAAGCCACTAGCATTCTCTCCAGAATCCGCAGTCATAGCATCCTTAACATCTTCCAAGTGGCAGAATTGCACCTTAAAATATAGTATACCTACAATATTTACAGTTTATATATGTTAAACTAGACAAGTATCTGATTTCAGGGAAAAACAACATGAAGAACATTCCCCTTTCAAGTGACTACAGTTTCATTGCAGCAAGGACTCAGCTAATAAAGTTTTTTCATATTAAGGGAGTTATAATTTGCTGGCAGGATCTCGACAGTTGTCTTTAGAATAAGACAATATGCCTTTCTCCTCCCTACCGGGCCTAATTCCCTGGTAACCTTATTGAAAATGTGCATGGGCTACAAAACTAAAGATTAACTGTCCGGGGACCTGCTTCCTGGAGCTTATTTGAAGATTAAATCAAATGGCAGGCAATATATATTTGGTAATTCAGCTTTGTTTCAGACTTTTCCAATCTAGTGGCAAGTATAATAGAAGAATCTGACACTCAAAAGCAGTAACCGGGTTTTTCTTTTTTTCCCTTTTTAATTTGAAAATGCCTGGTATTTCTGTCCCTGGCAAAATTAGAATTAATGATTTATTTCCTCATGTCTGAAGATCCTGTTCTTTTATTTTTCAACATGAAGCAAAGTAATTTTAATTACAGATGATGTGAAGGGTTTTTTTTCTCTTTTTGATGAGATATTGTACTTTCTTCTTATTTTACATAACAAATAGCAGCAGAGGAGTTTAAAGAGAAGCAATAAAATATCTACTATAGCATTACTGTATTCATTTAAACAGAAAGGAAAACAAGCATATTGTTTTTTAATTCAGTGTTTAGACTATGTATTAGTTAAACAGATTTCTATTCAACAAATTGGATTGAGATGGATGGAGATGTTATGGTGTTTTAAAAAACTGTATTTAGAAGGCACATTCAAAGACACTGATGTGCGATTTGTCCTAGTAGCAGACATCTGAAGAACAAGTGACATTCTTACACAAAATCTATATTGGTGATGTATTTAATTACAGAGTTGATTGAAATTGACAGCTTCAGTGACCTATGAGTGCACTGTTACTGACTGATGGATGCTTCAAATCTGGTTACTTTTAAACCAATTCACATACTGTTCAATAACATCTTGTCAAGCTGCAAACTACATTTTTGCATGTATATGGCCTAGGCAGAGAACATTTTAATTAAAATAGAGATGAATGATGTTTAAAAATTGATGTAATTCTTAAAAATGCAGACACTGTGATTTGAATAGGAGATAAAGAATTCTCAGTATTATTCAAGGTGGCTGTATTCCTTAAGAAACATATATTTTACTTTCATACTCACTCATATCAGCCCCAAACCTTTCAACACAGCTTAGTTTTCCAGCCTCTTCTGCGCGTACGCAGGCAGTTCCCATTAATAGTTAGACATAGTTGTTGAGAAAATCGTGCCTCAGATTTCTGAAAGCATGGGACATCTCCTAAGGCAGACTCTGCAGGATTTGTCGCCAACTACAGTGAGAAGCCAAGCTCTCTAGCTCCAAAAGATAACTCAAATATCCACTTTGCTCAGCTTTTCTGAAGAATTCACCATGATATCGACCACAACGCATTTCTCATGCAACAGCATATGCAATGTATAGTCAAATGCAAGTTTGGGGTTAATAACAAACTTTTCTTTGTCCCTCTATCTCCTTTGTTTCCACTTCTCTGTGGTTCTGTGGGGTTGGCTCATGCTTTTCTCAAGATGTTGAATACTGACTTGCAATTCTGTGGACAGGTAGCTATTTCTTAATAATATCTAGAAGCATAGGTTACCTTCTGGAAGAATAACCAACATATGAATTTCTGGCTGAGAAGCTCGTGTTCCAACCTGAAGCCCAGTAAATAGCATAAAGGATGAACAGGTACCTGAGATGTCAAAATGTCAAGTAGCCTCATACTCCCATTCAGTTAATTTGTATCCATATCCTGGCTATAATGGTAGCAATAAAAAAGTAAACAAGCTTTCTCTCTTCCCAGACTGGTCACAGCGATCAATGCCCTCCTTATTGCTAAATTATATTGCTGTAACTAATTATGTACACAATTTAAAACAGAAGCAACATTTAGGTTCCAGGATATATCAGCTTACCTATCCAGTGAGATCGCTTCTCCACTGAGCATATTGAGAACTACCTGAACAATCATATTTCTATTGATGATATTTCCATTCTCTGAAAGAACAGCAAAGGTAACAATACCTGTGTGAAACAAATACGATCTGGATACAAAGCATCAGGCTGAAAAAGAGAATTTTCAGTGAAGACTAAGCTCTTTAAAACAAACTATAGGCTTTCTGTCTTTGAAGGTGCTTTCTCAGTGTAGCTAGAATTATTAGATTTGTACAGAAGTAATGGAAAATCAGACTCCCAAGAGGTGAAATCTACATTTAGAGGAGGAGTGAAATGCTTCTTGTTTACAAAAAACACCCAGGATTGATCCAGCCTAATGAAATTTTAAAGAAACGTTACAGTAACTTTGGCACAGAAAAAACTTAAAAATACTCCTTTTTCGCTTTTCTTCTGTTTCCCTAACATATTTTTGTATTCTACTTATTTAAGATTTCACTTCACCTTGGAAATCATCTTTACACTCGCTACATGATAAGTAACAGAACATAAAAATTCTGAAAGTCTTAAAGTCATTGAGAATTTATTATTGAAAACAAACTCACCTTCTTACCAATAAGCATTGTGAAAATATTAGAGTGAAAAATAAGTGCAAATAAGAATAATTAACATAGGCAGTTCAGGGAGTGATAAGCAATGTTACAATACTTTCACAGCTTGTATCAGAGCGATAGTTTTATAGCATGGAGCTACAGTTATAGTCAGGTTATCATGAGCTTGTTATGGACTAACCAAAAGACTTATCTAGGTTTTTTGTGGCTTGCACTGAGCTCTAAATTGTCACTGAGGATAATTTAAATCAGCAGTTAATCTTTACATGCTTCAGCTCATGGTTCACGTACACCTAAGTGAAAACATTGCAATAAGTGCAGGTATAGTTTACAGTGAACAAACCTAATAAAGCATGTTCTTAGCAGGAAGAAAAAGGCTATTATATCTACCAGGTATCTTCTGTTTGCAAATTCAGAACAAGTTCTTCCTGCCCAGAAAGCAATTTCTCTGCAGAAGCAATTGAAACTAAACCAACTTGATTACTCAGTGGTGCCTCAGCCATCTTCTTCCCAAGCATAAGGGCTCACAGTTCTGCAGAATGGTCCAGGTTGTGGAAATAACCTGGAGTAAAACTAAGCTTTTCCCTAGCCTGGATCACTGCATGGCTTTATTGACATGCACTGGGCTGAGGGAGGTGTAAAGAGAGAGCAGCTAAGCATTACAGCAGATTGCCAATCTGTAAATTAAGCAGGTGTTTGATCTTCCTTTTCCTTTCGTATACAAGAGAGGAACCACTTAACTAAGGTTTTGAAATAATGGGCCCAGCAGACCTATATTATTATGTTCTGAGATAAGGAGATAAGTGGCATTGATCTCACTTTAGGCTTTCCTGTGCTCGTCTTCTGCATTTTTCTGGTCATCCCTAAACTACATACCCTCACACCACTGACCTGAGGGTGTCATAAGAGACGTAATAAGGATAAAAACGAGGAGAGCAATAAAAATAATGTTATACTTGCTGTGACCTATATCTAGGAAACACATAAATTTTCCTTCCCTTCAGGAAGAGTACGTGTTGAAGACTGCTAATCCCACATTAAAGTTTTGTACTGTGAAAAAAAGACCCCCACAATCCCAGACTTCTTTTCTTTACCAGGAATATTTGTCTGTATGACCAAGGGTCACGAAATATTACCCCCTGTAGAAAAATAGTATTCTGCTGAGCACAGAAGAAAAATTATTTGGGAGAATTTCTGATTTATTTTTGTCCTGCTTTTGAAAACAGTGCACCAGTAGGTTGCTAACCTCTTCTACCTGGCTATGGCTTCTTTTCTGGTCAGCCAACCACTCTTCATGTGTGTTGCTTACAGGCACAGAGCATGTGGCTTGTGTACTTGCCCTGTGAGCTGGGAATAGATCAGACCCTTCTAACCCTTTACCTAAGGTGTAGCTGTAGAATGGTTTGAGTCTGAACATGTTTTCTCTGTTTCTTCATTGTATTAAGTGCTGTCCCCAAGACTAATTTTGGCTTGAAGTTGGGTCAGTTTTATGCAACTTCCTTTGCAATGAAGGCTCCAAAAGATTTACATTTCTGTCCACACATGAATGATCCAAGCGGAACAGCTTAGATTGTACAGCTATGCCTCTGATTGCTTAACTAACACTTTGTAGTATAGGACCTTATTTTCACCTATTTAGAAATTTTTCAGACTTCAGAAATATTGGCTGAAATTTTCTGGGTGGAATATATGCCTCAAGCTTAATAGGTTAAAATAGCACAACTGCTTCTAAACACAAAATTAGGAAAAGAAGCAGTTGTTTCCTAATGTTTAAAACTATTATTTGCAACAAGTTTAAGGGAAAACCTTGGTAATATCTATGGTTTGTTATCTCTGAGTCAACAAGAAAAGTTATAAGTTCAAAGCACGGATGTTACTCTGTCCCCCTCTATGCCTTGCTTCATTCGGTACTAGTCAAGGTGTGTGGGGAAAGGCTAGCGGGGGAGCAGGCATACCTCTGACAAATCCCAGTTTGGTTATTTGATTTGAGAACTGGTGTGATTTTATCACTGAGCCAGCAGAGCTTATGAATTATGCAAGTAATATCTGGCCCTAGAGAGCAGAGACTGGCCACAAATTGGCATAACTGCTCCACTTTTCCACTCTTTATATAATGTCTTCTGTAACAACAGTACCCTCACACTTTCGTGAGCATTTGAGTATGGGCAGGATGGGCCTTCTTTTGTACCAGGCCCGTCTGAAATTCTGTTTTCTGATTTTATTTCCTTGGTGGCCGGGTGTTACAGACTGCCTGGATTTCTTGAGCAGGGTGAGTGAACCAGCAGATTAACTATGAATTTACCTTCTGAACTTTGTTGGATTATAAACTGAGACACGGTTTTAGTTCATAGTATTGGAGACAGTGGCTAGATGTGATGGTTGGGTATACTGTTGAACATTAGTAAAGTTTACAAGTACTCAGGCCTTTTTCAATGATCTCTGGTTTATGTATTTGAAATCCCTAGGAAATCTTTTCCCTGAATTAATTTTTACATTTATCTTTTTCCATCTAATCTAACAAAGATGAGTTAAGGCAATTCTAGCTGCAATAGTCAGATGTTATATGAAGTCCCAGGTTTTTTCTCATCAGATTGTCCACTTAGCTATAAGTGTAGTATAAGAATAATCTGTGCACATCAGGAGAAGTATTACAATGATGTGAATACTACACAAATTTGAGCTAAATAGCAGACTCAGTGTAATTTTAGTAATTTTTCTTTTCATTCTCAACTTTTTATTTTCCTCTAGCATTTCTGGATAGACATTCCGAGACCATCACTGTGAATTGGATGTAACAAACAACCATCTGCAGGTCAGAGAAACACATCCATCAGTGTATCAGTAAGTGGACCTAAAATATTTATAGAATTTTTATTCATGAGAGAAAGAAACCGTTAATTGGTGATTAACATAAGAAGGTAATAATGAACTCAAATCTGTGTAGCACAGTTTTGTTATTATTCATTTTCTGCAGGCAAGATAAGAAAACAAAATGAAGAAATTAGTTTTCATTTGCCAGAAGAGCTTTTTCTGTAGATTACTGATGAAATGCATTTTGAAATCTGATGCATCTGTACATATCCAGATTAATTCCTCTGATGTAGTGAAATATCACAGATACTTCCCAAAAAGGGAGCTTTTTAACAAACTGTAAAATCTGTATCAATCACTGTTTATTCACAATAATTCATAGCCCTGACACTTAATTATGGCTAAATATAATTTCTGACTTGAAACATTTTCAGCACAGCACTCAACATATCCCCAACTTAAAATGCATTTTTTTGCATGAAAAGTTCAAATACATTAATGGATTTGAGGCTGCCATGAAGATGTCTATATAGTCAGCAATTACTGAGTTTAAAGTATGAAAATAAGTTCTATTTGTATAAAACAGACAACTCTCTGAAAAAGGTAATATCCCTTTTAAGTGGTCTTTTTCTGAAAAAGAAAAGCTGAAGTGACATAAAAAATTATATCAGTTGCTTGTCCTCTCCTAGTTTAATTTCTTTTTAACTTAAGTAAATATTTCTTTACATTTAGCAACAGTAAAAAAGGCTGTTCTTACTCATTTTGTATGATTAAAAGTACATTAGCAATAGAGATGTATTAATTTACAGATACAGATACTAATTGCTTAAATATTGAGTTCAAAACTAGACAGTAGTAGAGGGAAGGGATAATTGGTTCTTGCTATAGAAAAAAATATAATAAAGAACTTGAAAGTGCTGTCACATTTCACATAACAAGCAAAATCTCAGAATATTTGAAAAATATTCTGAAAGAAAATGTCTTGGGGCTTTCTTAATGAGAATGAATGTGGCTTGAAAAGATCAAATAATATCCACATATGTCAAATACAGGTTCTAATAACAGTTAGAGATAATGAATAAAATTAAAGTAGGTCATTTTTTGTCATTTAGGATCCAATAGGAGGCATACTTCTTCATAACTGCTTGTTAAAATCTAATTAGAAGCATTTGCTGTATTTACAAAAAAAAAATCAATATCAAAGATTTAAAAAAAAAGATGAAACGAGATATTTTACCATTCTTTAATTCTCTGTTTTGATTTTATTAGCATTTGAGTAGTAAATGGCATGTAAATATGCTAATATTGTAATAACTGGCATAACTTTAAGTAATATGCCAACTATAAGTAAACTGAAAGGAGAGATGAGTTTTTTTCCTCTCCTCCTGAATGTGATAGCTTTTAGTAATCCACAATTGTCTATGTATATATGGAACTGAACACACAGAAAAGCCCAGATTACAGCATTTTTTGGGTACTGACCTAATGTGTCAACTGTAGATGATACCAAAATTTTACTGAAAATGTACACAAAGTCATAAGAGAGGAGGGGAAAAAAATAAGGGTGAAGAATCTGATACAGAAGTGGTTACAGAAGAGGTCTTTCAGTACAGTCAAATTCAGTGTATTTTCAGCATTGAGCTAAATTTGCCAAGTACATGCTGTCCATTCACCTATAACACTGATGCTTAAGAAATACAATAGCTTATCAGGATGTTTGTTTTAGAGATGGATTTTGCAGTCACCACTATATCCTGGTTTAGAACTGAGAGAAGTGATAGTTAGAGCTGGTTGGCATTTATGGCTGAATCATTTTCTGATTCAAATTGCTGATTTGTTAAATTAAATTATTTGCAATTGTCAAAAATCTCCATGTTGATTCTTTAAGCTTTGTTCTTGCATCATTTTGAGATTTTCAAGAGGGAAGATCTTGCTTTGCATAATTTTATGCATATTTGGGTTCACTTCACAGAGCCATAGGACAAGGAAGATGTTAACCTAGACAACATTAAAAGAACAGGTGAAAATAGACCATGCTGGAAAAACAATGAAAGAACTGCAAGAAAGCAGGAAAAGCCCACTTATGAGAACACAAACGGAATGAAAGCCATCAAAAAATGAAAGCAACTCAGTTTTCACAGTAAGACTTGGTAAATGTCTTAAGGCTTAGGGAAACCTTGTAGGCCAGTAGACTCAAGGGACAGCTTGTGAACTGAACAAGGCTGGTACCTACTTATCATAGAACAGGAGGAGAGACATTGTTAGCTACATATGTATTCCCCTGACATCGTTTCAGAGCCAACATGATCTCAGGTCAGTTGTCCTGCTGACTGATCATTTGCTGCCTACTTACAGATGCCCGATACGTTCTTTCACATCTGCTTTCTCAATCCTCAACACTGCACTGCATCAGAGCACAAACCACAATGACAAGGGTAGAAAAGGACATCTTGGGTAACTGTTATGGAGATACAAAAAACAAGTAAGCAACATAATAAATTCAATTAAAAAAAATTGTGTTGCTTACATTCTCCATGACATTTTTAAGGTATGGCGTCTTATACTCAACTGCATAATTATAAACTTCTTTGACATTCTTGTCATCTTGAACTTCAGTCAATGGCTTTTAGAAAGATGTTTTTAACCCAGATATGTAACTTCAGAAGATGTGGCAAAACTGTCCTCACAGTCCATGTCTCTGAGACGACCACGTCCCTTTGGATATTTTTTCCCTTCTCTACTGCAGTAAGTGAAAACTGCTTATCTCCCCTCTAAAAGCTCCTCATGCCACTTCATTGATAACTTTGTACAAAGGTTATTACTTAATGCACTGAAACTCTATGCATAAGGAGCCTTAATACATTAAGAATTTCAGGGTACAGCTCGTTACTGAATTTTTTATTGCCATTTTGGTCTTTCTGTTCTTCTTTTTTATTTTTAGTTTTTCTTTGCTCTATAATTTTGAGTTTGTCTCCCTTGTGGATTTGTTTCCTTTGCCTTTTCTTAACCCTTGTTGCATTTCTTCTTCCTACAATACTTTATCCTGATGTTCTTTCACGGCGTCTTGCCCAATGCATTTTTAAAGCTGTTATTTATTTGTTGTTTCTTGGCCAAATCCGATTCTTTCAAAATCTGACTGGGTGTTTTTTGAAAAACTCTTGATTTTTAAGCACCTCAAAGATCAAGTATGGCTGCCACTTGCAATGTGTTTTTCTTGCTGCAGCAGCTCCTCTTTTGAAATGGCTGACTGAGTGGGATATGACTGAAGTCATATGCAGGAAGCAAATGATTTCCTTCTGCTTGCTTCTTTGACTAAGTACTTGGCAAACATCAAGAGATCCTGCCAAAGAACCGTTTCATCAGCTAGTTCCTGTTTTCTCTTCCTTTCTGTCTCTTTCCCTACTTCCCTCTCACAAGCACACATTGTGGATGGTGGGATGTTCTCAGCAACATCACAGCGGTTCAGTAACCCTTCCTAAGAAGTCACCTGGAGGGATGTGTCAAGATCACTTTTTTCCCTCTTCTCACTGTTTGAAGTCTCCTGTGTTGATACTGCATCTAATCAAATACTTATGATGGCATCGATATGCAAAGAAACCAAGGATAGCTCCTGCTCCTGTTGAAGTCAGTGCTTCCTGCAAAGCAAGGGATTTTGTTTGAACACAAACAAAATCCCTGCAGTCATCTGAAGCAATTTGTGGTTATTGTTTATCATTGGCTCACGACTATGATCCTAATTACTTCCAATTAAGGGTCAGTGCTAAGCCTTCAGAGCAGAGGAGAAAACAAAGACCCTCAGTGTAATTTCTTTAAAGTCTAAGTTAAAGTAAGGGTGTTTGACACATTGGTTACTGTTAGCCCCATGACTTATTGTTGGTTTGTCTGAGCTATTTTTTAACAGTCTATCTTTAAAGAGGAGCCTTGAGGTCTGATGAGCCTCCAGGCATGCACTGTTTTCGTGGAGAATTATGGTAATACCCCTATTTGTATGTATCTTTTAAAAGTTTTTGTGCTGAGAATTGATAAGGTGTAGGCTGAAGATGAATAAAGTCTGTCTGTTCTTCACATAAGGATGAGTACGGCTTCCATTCATTTATTTTTGCATTAATCCTGGTAAAAATGTAGAGCACAATGGTATATGGCTAAATAGAAACATGTTCTTGGGTTTTCTACCCCATATCTGCAGGAAGGCAGTGACCGGACTAGCAGTTTTGCACAGGTGTACCTGTGCATGTGTTTGTTTGTCTTTAATTATAGATAATCAAAGGCTCTTTAAGAAGTAGTCAATTATTTTCTGACAACCTAACCACAACTTGCTGAAGCTCTATGAACAAAGATGACAAAGTGCATTCTTTGCAGTTTAGACTACTATAGAGAGTTACAAACTAAATGGACACAGATAAGTAACATTTTTCCATTTTACTGATCCTATGACAACATGAGGAACAATAAAAATGGCAAACTGCCAATCAGATGTTTTTACCAATGCACAAAGCAGTGCATTTTGCTCTATTCTTCTCTAAGCTGTATAGTAGAACATTAATTTTAAAACCAGCACATTTATTTATTTACTCCTTCCCAAGCAGCATAAACTGATCTTAAAGTCAAGTCCTCCTAATGACACAGATCCTTTTACACCCTTCTTTTGCTAATATATTCTTCAAAAGAAGACTTGCATGTTTGAAGATTACTCTCAGACATAATGAAGATATGACAGAAAGCCTGTTGGCCTAGAAAAGAGCCATTCACATCCATTCATTTATGCATATCCCACTCGCATGCTGGCACTGTTTTGTGACATGCATTTCTGTCCCCTTATCCCTGCAGTTATCAGGCACCATATGTAAGGCAGGCATTAAAGCAAGAACATCACCCGTGACACCTAGTTAGTTGGTTAGAGACAAAGTCATTTCTTCTTATCTCAGCAGGAAGCCATACAACTTTGAGCCCAAAGCTTCTTGGTTCGATTTCTTGCTGGAATTGATTCCTTATAAATATGAATTACTCTTCATTTGATCTTTTCTCATTTGTGGGCAGGGCAGCAGTGCCCCACAGGTCTGTATGTGGAGGGTCCACATAGGTTTTCTATGTTTTCTGTGTGGAAACCAAAAAATAGTGATTCATTGTTTCAATACATGAGACTGGAGGGTGCACTTTATTTGATGCAGACCCATTGGAACGGGAACTTAAAAGTTTAGAGAAACAAAGGGACAAATATGGCAGATATACGTTCAACCTCTTTCATCCTGTAGAAATCCATCACAGACCACAAGGAAATTCCATCTTTAAATGATAGATCTCTGTGACCTGAACTGGGGCCCTGTTCTGTGAGTCATCATTGCACTGTCATTCACCAGGTATGTAGGATTAGAGAGGAGGTAAACAGGGCTTTAAAACTGATGAAATTTGTGAAAGTGTAACATAGGTCCTACTTTTAATTTTTCAAGGAGAAATGAAACAATTATTTGCTCATTCCTATGATAGGGATCAAGCCATTATCTTCCAAGTTACCTTCCATGGGTTTAAGAATAAGAAAGACTGACCTAACCCTTGGTTGCCATTTTGTATCATAGGAAATTAATTTACGCTTTTGGCATTTATTTTTATTCTAGATAGAGTGTGTGTGGGAGCATATATGTGAAATCATTCTGTGTTTCTCAGTGATGTGTCATTGAAGTGTTCATATGCATTATCTTATAAATGTAATCCCTTTTAATTTATAAGCTATTACAGTATCACAGAATGTCTGAGGTTGGAAGGCACTTCTGGAGATCCAGTCCAACCACCCTGTGCAAAGCACAGTCAGCTAGAGTAGTTTGCTTCAGACTGTGTTCAGATGAGTATTGAATATCTCCAGAGATGGAGAATCTCCAGCCTCTCTGGGCAACCTCTTACTGTGTCAAATCACCCCTACAATTTCTTCTTATGTTTAAATGGAATTTAAGGTAGTTCAGTTTGTGCGCATTGACTCTTGACCTGTTTTGGGTACCACAGACAATACTACGGCTCCATCTTCTTCACTCACTCTGCCCTGCCATGTGTTTATATGCATCTGCTTTTTTTTCAATGCTCTAGGATGGACCTTTCTTGAACTTGCAGAAGGTGATCTTTCAGAATCAAACTGCTCTCCTGGACCTCTGTTAGCTGACAATAGCACAAAGTATTCTTCCAATAAGATCCCAGAACAGGGCAAAGATTGCCTCTGTTTTGCCTTGCCACCCCTCCTTTCATGACCCTGAACTCCACCACCTTGTAACCCCTGCAACCCAAGATGCCCTTGACCTTCGCATCACTGACCAGTTCATTGTTGATTTTAAGTATGAGGTTGAGCTGCATTTCCCCTTTCTGGTTCCTCAATCACCTGTGTCTAGAAACACAGTGTGCTCCAGATACCTCCTGAATTGCTTGAGCCTTGTCATGCTCAAGCATGTTGCCCTTCTAGTGGATACAGTGGTGGTTTGAGTTCTTCATGAAGATGAGGACTTGCAGGTGAATGGCATCTTCCAGTTGTCTGAGGAAGGTCTCATTTACTTCTTTTTCTTGATCACACAATCTGTGTCAGATTTTTATGTTTATCTTGGTCTGCCCTCTGATCCTGATTGATAAGGATTGCCAATCATCCAAAGATGCAGTTGTATTTTATATGAAACTTGAAAAAAAGTTGCCTTATGATTCTGTTGTCGTTTGCTAACCACCTGTGAAAATGCAAATAGATTTGTGACTAAGACATGCAACATATTTTGAAAAAGAATGGTATATGACACCAAACAGCACAGGAAGGCTCCATTATACAGGCAATTCTGATACTCTGAGTTCGCAAATGATGCTGCATCTTGCCCTTCTTTGGGTAAAAGGTGGGTATCATTTTTTACTCCCTTATGCCTTTTTTCTTTCTTTCTTTTTTTTTAAGATACATCCACCATATTTTGGCCAAAATTCCTATTTTTTTCTCACAATTCTGAGATCTGGACTACGTATGATCTATTGCTGACTGTATAGTGAGAGTCAAGTTTGCCAGCACAGTCACTCCATTATCTAAGCTGTTGCTCTACAAAGTGCTTTGAGATACCTTGAGTATGAAATGCCATATATCTAAAAAAATTCTATTCTATATTGTATAGTGCCCAAGCTGTGCCAATGCATATTCAGTGTTCTGTGTGATGGGAAGAAAATAGGAAGAGGACTTACACTGCATTACACTAGCCTTTCTTTCTTCAGTACACAACTATATTCTGATGTTTGACATTCACTCTTAAAATTGTTTCACTAGAGTTATAATTGTGTAATGAAACATGGCAAGGAACTCCTTTTAAGTAACAGGACTTGAAGGACTGATATCAAACCAGCAGTTTATTTTTTCTTGAGCTAAAGATAAAAGCCGTATTTTATGTTTTGGCTTCATGCATGATGTTTTTATTGGACCACCAGAATTTTTCAAAGGTGATGTTAAGTATATCTTTTTACTATTCCAGTATACTGCTCAGGTTTGGAAGAAAATGTTCCTAGTTAAAGGGCTGATGCCTCATGGACAGCTTCAGACTTCACACTATTCTCTCAGTGCATTGATCTCTCAAATCACTTTTTTGTGGTATATTAAAGTGGAATTATGTTCATTTTCTTTGAGTCTTAAGTCTGTTACAGGCTCTTCAGAGGTGTTCTGTGGATGCCAGACTGTAGACATATGGAACGGATGTTCTGCAAGCCTATCTGGTTAGCATCCCTCGGTTGAATACACAGATGAGAACACAAGTTCTGTCATACTCCATAAAAGAATATACAGCCATAAAGTAGAATATTTTTGCATGCAATTTGATTTTTGAGAAGCTTTTGAAATGTCTTGACAAATTCAAATTAAGAGTGGCTAAATTCAGCTATGATGCTCTTTCAGAATTTCGAAATATGCATGATTAAGTGAACGTCAGTAAATGACATGACCCTCCTGAGGATGAAACTTGGCTGGAAAACTCTTAAGATCTGGCATAATATTTTGGCATTAATGTTTCTGGCAAGGCTAGAATCAGGAT
This sequence comes from Coracopsis vasa, assembly GCA_026283785.1. Lineage (NCBI taxonomy): Eukaryota > Metazoa > Chordata > Aves > Psittaciformes > Psittacidae > Coracopsis > Coracopsis vasa. Next base: position 53,152 of record JANHGB010065137.1, on the reverse strand, counting down.
ATGCAAAATGCAGCAAAGTTCCAAAATAAGAAGAAAAGTAACTTTTTCAAGTAAGTTACTTTGTGTGAAATATTCATTGAAGGTGGCATTAGGCTGCAAAGTCAGAACATAATCTGGTTCCAGTAACTTCAGTGTCTGAATCACAAGGTTTTGATTAATTCATTGTGGGGAGAAGAGTTATGTACGTGATTTTGTTGTGTGCTGAACTCTATTTAAATCAAGAGTTACACTATGATGTGACATTTGAGCCATTTTTCATATTAAAATGTTTAGTATATTTCTGCTTTTTCTCTGGCTAGTTCTTCCATCCCTACTTGAAAGTGGTCTGTATTATCTGTGTCCTATGACTGTAATAAACTTGTACTACTTCTTAAGGGTTACCTCATGGATATTTCACTAGAAAAAAGCAGACATCTATCTTGAGTTGCATTAATTGCAAGCTGGATGGATGGCTGCATGTCTGCAGTACTCTGTTTTTAATGTTGTCATGGGTGTCATCTCTGTTTCCAGCTTTTTGGTTTTATTGCAGTTTTATCTTCTGTAACTTTCTTGAAATGCAGAAGATGATAGAGTTATGCTGTGATGAATGAGTTGGGGAGCCTATAGCTCAGATTCTAGTTTGTTCAAAGATTGACCATTGAATGTAAAGTATGCAAGGCTAAGAACAGTTTTGATATGATCCATTGTTGAATGTGCAGTGATTCATTTTCCTTTTCTAAATATGCTATCTTTGCTGTAGTTCTACCATTTGTCACATTTTTCCATTAATAAGTACCCAGAAGGACAAAAGCATAAGCAGTCATTTCAAAGTTCAGTATTAAATAAATTAAATTAGTATATAAGAAATATCTTCTTGACATAACAAAACACACACCTGCCAGCATAGCACATAAATTAGCAGCTTCTAAGACAGTTTCTGGAAAATGATAGCACATGGAAAGGTTTTCCAAAAGGTAATATTGAGACCTGAAAGGGAATTTTATGAGCATTTGGGAATATTTGGCTCTTGTTTCAGGTTATTTTATTCATAGCTCTGTTATGAGGCATGTGCTTATATTTATAGGGACATCATATTTAAACTTGTGAAGGTACTGTTGCGAGTCTCAGATCAATAAAGTAGGTAAACATTTACTTTATATTGCCCCCCTTCAATAAAATTCTAAACATATGATAAAAGTTAATCACATATTTATATTCTTTACAGAATGGAGAGCATAGCACTCTGGGCTATTAAAAGATGTATGACTGTATTGTTAAATGGCCATAGCCATGAGGTCCATGGCTGTCTCGAAATACCGCAACATACTGGAATCTTCAGGATTTAAAATAAATTCAAGAAAAGGAACAATTTGTGTGGTTTATCCTACCACAGCAAAGTCTCCTTGCTGCTGATTCCACTGTGAAGTTCAGGAAGATATTGGATATTCAGGCAATGATACCACTGGATTAAAAACAAGCCAGTTTGGTAGAGATCCAGGGTAAGAGTGCTAGTTGAGAAAAAATGAAAAGGTAAGCACATATGGCTGAACAGCTGCTTTCAAATTTATAAAATATCTTCTTTAATCCCTGCAGCTTTCTTGGCTTTTTCCTATTAATTCTGTTTCTTTATAGAAAGCACAGTGAAAATCATTCCATTTTTTTAATTGCAATTTTCCCAAGATATTAAATCACTTCCATTTCAAAAGTTTATAGTTTTGGCTTTCACTAGAATACCCCAAATGCAGAAGTAAATACATCTAGAGGTGTTAAACAGAGTTTTGAATCATAACATGGAAAGAGAGGAAAGCAGAATTCTTCTATAGCGAGTCAGATTATTTATTCGTGGATGATGGTGTGAATTCTTTTTCTTACTGCCTTTGCTGCAGCAAACTTCAAACTGAATTTATATACATGATTTTATACATAGTCCAAATCGGGGATGTTTTCTTGCCTCAGTCTCAAGATGATAGATTTAATAACACTAACTTTCTCTACTTTACCTTGAAATTCTCAAGGCACATTTAAGGCATTAATTTATTAAATTTAATAATACACCTAAAGGGAGAGAAAATATTCCAATTTTCAGCAGTGAAATACAGAGATTGCTATGATGCCAATGCAATGCAAGGAGTGTAGGACAGAATAGAGGTGATAGAATCTAGGGGAGTGGCTTCTTTCCATCATTGTCTTAACCCACTGAAACTTTCTGTAATATATTTCAGTTTTCTTAAGAAATGAAACTCCCTCATTGATTCACCTATAGGATATGTCCATGAACAAGAAAAGTTTAAAACTTCATTACATATCTCTAAAACAAAGTTTAATTTTTCTTCTAGTATACTTTTTTGTAGCTTCCAGTATTCTTATTTTTATTTTGATTCTTATTACCTGTGTGAAGAGTAAGTCAAATGAAATATTTCATGCTTTATCTGAGAAAAATGTAATGTTTCAGAAACTGGTTTTCTTTTCAGGTTTTCAATAATGTTTTGGGGTTTTTTTTGTGGTGTTTTTTTTTTTTCAGATGGCATTTTAAAGAACAATAAATTTTTCAGGATTCTTCTCTAAAATTGGAAAGGTTTTAATTCCTCCACCGAAATTGCTGATCTCAAGAGAAACACAATATTTTTGCTCTTCTTTTCAAATTTAGTTGGGCATATTCTTGGCCACTGAGTTAGGTTTTAATATTCTTTTGGTTTGCTGCCTTTTGAAAAGATGCAAAACTGAAAATTTTGCCCCAAGCTCTACTTTTTACGTCAAAAAGGCTTTCTGTTTCCAGACACAGGTACTGGTTTGGGAATGGAAAGAAGTAAAGTTGCACCATGATGATGTTTCACCTGCCCTTCTGCTACTTAGCTTTATGGAATCATTGATTCAAACTTATTGCAAGTGTTTTTCCTAGTCCAGCACCATGCCAGCTGGACATGGATTTACACTGTTGGATCCCATTTTTTCTTAAAGTCATTTAGATATTTGTGACCGGATATTTCAAATCTGTCCCAAAAGTGCCTGGTAAAAGATGGACCCACTGAGATTCTGATTGTTTTCAGTCATATTTAAAGAAATCAGTCATTCATTGTAACTGATGTTAGAGAGAAATTTCAGTTAGGTGGCTTTTGTGACCCTAAATACCTCTAATACCCTGGCTCTTGGACCTAGAACACCTAAAGCACTTCAGGATAAGAAGTCTTTTCAGTCTTTAACTCTGGTCAGTGTTTAAGAGGAATTTGAACAATGCCCTTAACAAAATTCTTTAACTTTTGGTCAACACTGAAATGACCAGGCAGTTTGACTAGATGATCATTGTAGGTCCCTTGCAACTAAAAGAATGATATTATTATCATCATTATTATTACTAGTATTAGTATAAGCATTAGCATTAGTATTAACATTATTACTATTATTACTATTATTGCTGTTGCTATTATTGTTATTGTTATTTTTTGACTACCATAATAATGTAATGTCAGAAATAATTAGTAAAATCATTCAGTTACAAGAAAAGTAAAAATAACTTCCAGCATTTTTTCACTTTCTGAAGCAGTATTTAATGTGTCTTTTACTGTAGAAGGACTGAATAATCTTAGTTTGGTAGTGCAAGGGTATTTTTCAGAGGGAGAAAACCTCCGGAGTTATGTCCACATCTGGATTTGGCGGCTCAGTAGATATATATTTTTCTCTTTTCTTTCAGCATATGGGAGTTTAATAGCTTACCTGTAGAACAGGAAGTTTAGACCTGTTCTTTAAAGACCTATGTCCTATTCCAAAGGAGACCTCTATCATTATTCCAAGTACGCTGACAACACAGAACGCACTGTCAAAGTCCTCTAGGTAATACCCTTATTACGTGTCATTAGAGGATGTTTGCCATATCTGCTTTAACACTGCAGACATTTTAAGTAGGTTATTCCATCACTTTGCCATTTTGATTATGACAACAAAATGACACCATATTGAAATGGATTTTGGAAAGAAAGGCTAACTGTCCAAAGAGGTCCATGCTCACTCTAATTAAAATTGGCTTAGGTGGCACAACCTTCATAATTCAGACTATGGCTATGAAGGATATGCATGTTGAAAGCGCTCTTTGCTCATTAGTGCTATTTCTGTCAGACACTGCTACCTGCTCTTTTCTTAATGAATGCTAAGCCATCTCTTCAGAAGATTGTGCTGCTTCCCTGAACTGAGGGAACTGTCTTATTTCCTCCCAAGTTCGTTGAGAGTAAAATCGGGGAGTCACCTCTTTGACATTTCCCAACCTCTGTACTTATTTATCTCTTTGAGACCCTGCGCTCCAGAGATATCACTGTCTTAATTAAGAAGAAGGATGTGACCATGGTAAATTGACTGATTCCATTGATTAAGGACTAGCTGTACAAGTAACATTGATTTTAACAGTGGGTCTACATAAATGTAATTGTTCGAACATGGGGCTGCATAATTATGGTGATGTACGAGAATAGTTGGTTTGTCCTTTTCAACCTTCACTAACATTCTTTTGCATGGTAATGTACCTCGTTCAATTAGCAGAAATCTTAAATGTTACAAAATGTCTTTTGTGAAGGCACACAGTAATCATTATAGTCTAATTTAATCTAACAACATCAGACAGATACATCTTTTTCTTTTTCTTTCTTTGCTTCTGGATTTTTCTCCCCTAGCCCCCTTTTTTAGTGCTTAGGAGTATTCATACACACATGCATGCATAAATGAAAAAATCAATGGGAAAAAGAGTGTTCCTTACTCTACCTAATTTAGAAATCATATGACTTTGAGCCAGAACCCACAGAGATAATTCATGACTATCAACATTTATTTTTTGCTGCTTTCCCTATTTTGGATGCTTTCAGGGCATACTGGACATACTCTGCATCTACCCTGCAACTTCCTCAACCCTACCTCTGTTGGAAAAAGGGTGTTTTTCCCCAAGTGTGATCAAATTCATGTATTTTTCAGAATTCACCATCCAACTGTCTGTCTCTCATCTCCATGCTCCTCTTAAAACAGCAGATGCTTGACTGCACATCTTGGAATTCCTTTTTAGGAGGAATTCAAAAGGCTTTAGCACATGTTGTGCTGTTCATGGGAGTCAGCAAGCAGAATCTGGAGATCCAGAAATTTAAGCAAGGAAGTGGTAGAAAGCAGCACAAGAGCTGAAGTTTTAATCGCTATAATAAATATGTGGGCCACTTTCAGAGTACAGAACTTGTGCTACCAGTTCATAATTTTTTATTCTCCAGACAGAGCAGAGCTCCATGGGGCATTAGATTGTCAAGTCTTTTGGCAAGAACCATATCTTGACACTCTGTTTATATGACTGGTGAGTAATTCTTGGTAAGAAGTAATAACTTAGTTTTGTAGGGTTGTTTATTTGCTCAAAAATGTCATTTTGTGGCATCAAGAGTTACTTGGAAATCTGAGTCAAAGAGCTGAATCACTAGCTTACCTTCTCCTCCAATGTTTTATATCTATTTTAACCAAACCTGGGGAGTTTGAGTTTACCATTTTGATGCTGCTTATAACAGAAGATACGGATACGCGTTCAACCTTGTTTCAATAAATTATATAGTCTGATACAGAAGATACATGTAGACTGAGGGACTCACTCTTGCCATTTTTAAAAAAAGGTCTTGAACATTAATATCCCAACCCTTGGATGAGTGCTCTAACTCTTAGGCAGGAAATTTCTCCAGGCAGGCTGGAGAAAGTGTGGCTCCATGGTGGTTAGAACTGTCAGGCTAAATTGAATTAATACTTTAGTTTTGCATGCTGATTCAATGGGAAGTGTAGTTTATCCCAGAACACAAGGTCAAGCTAGCATCATTGTTCTTTTTCAAGCAGAGAGGGGAGTGAAACTCAGGTGCAGCTCTCTGCCAGCTGAGGTGTGGCAAAAAGTCTCTGCATTTTTCTTTTTGCCTTATTGCACACAGAAAACGCTGAAGCATTCTCCTCTTCATCACCCCATAGCCCAGGAAGTCAAGTGGCTCTCCAAAGGACACAGACAGAAAGTGAGCCACCTTTGTGTCCAGCCTGTCATGAAAACGCTTTTGCTGACATATGTATTTTCTAGTTGATCACTACATAAGTCGTCTCACACACAGTCCTATACCTAAACTTGTTATCCTGCTGTACATATCATTTTTGTGGTCATTATATGGCAGGTGACCTTGGAAAGTTTTGTTTACCATTTTTTGCCCTGCTAGAAAATGCATCAATATTTATTTCCTATAGGTTCAGTAAGAAATACTTTGGATAATCAGACTCCTCCATACTATCAAAAATAGGCAAAAGCTGTCCTTATTGTACATGTGCAGGAGTACAAGAAGTATCTAAATGAGAATGAAAGCCCTCCAGCAATCAAGTATGCACACAAGCTAAGAGAAGTGACACCAATACACACACTTCAGCACATATACATGCATACGCACAAAAAATCATATCCTGGATTTAAAAGGCTTCAAGATTAAAGGCCCAAGGGGTTTAAAACTTAAAGAAATATTTCTTCCACATCATTGCATATTCATGAGTGAGTATTTTGGCAAGCAGGCTGAGCAAAATAGCTTACAGAATTATGGAAGGAAGATTATTGTTGATTCCTGTATGCCACAACAGTGTTTTTACAGAGAGAAAAGAAAATGTAAATAATCATCCAAATGACTGCATTGACACCAGGCAACTCTGAGGGCTCTATGCAACCCAGATCTCGCTACGTATTTTTGATCCATGTAAGCTGCAAAACACAGAAGGGTACTCAAGAGGCCAGCCCCTTCCATAGAGGTAAGAAAGAAAACCTGTCCTGCACAACAAGTCATTGCAAAGGCAGCTTTCCTACAGCTTTTCTCTGTTGGTTTTTGTTTGGCCCAGGCCTAAATCTCCCACCAGACATCAGGGGTTTGTGTAAGATTCTCATGTGTTCCACCAAATTTACTCTCAATTACTCTGCAAGAGCAAGAGTTGCTAGAGGCCAATTTTAATCTCGAGGGGTTTCATTTTTTTATGACCAACCACCTCTGTTGTATTGGTTACTCACCTGGATTTTTCTGTCTTCCAGTGGTTTTGCTTGTTCTCATCATCTGTTTTGCCAAGGCTTTATCAAGCCTGCAAATCTTTCAGGGTAGAAAAAGGTTTTTTCCTGTATCACTTTGACAGATGCCATGAATAGATGTGATACTAGTGCTTTATATCCCTGATTAGCAAAAAGGTTCAAGAAATTTCAGTGATGAAACCATACAATATTAATGAGATGATAAACTCTAAGAATAATAGGTAAATAATATAATTAAAATAGTATGAAAGCAAGAAAGAAACTCATCAAAGAAGCACAAAAATAAACAATTTGTCATTTGTGTACTTTTACTCAAATTTACTTAATTTACAATAAAACCACTATAAGCAAAAGATAGCCTCTTCAAAAAAAAAAAGCACCTTTTGCATGCATCCTCTGGTAGCAGACAGATATCTCTGGGAGCAAAATTACTGCTATCTTTGAAAGTAGAAAGGGTGCTTAACAGTGTGGGAAAAGGTAACAACACAAAGAAAAGCATTGCTATATCCAGTACATGAGACATATCAAGATTCAGATATCTCACTCAAACAGTAAAGTGCCTTGATTTCTGATATGAGATCAGACTTCTTGCAGTAAAAAAAAAAAAAAAAAAAAAATTACTTTTTTACTATAAACAGTTGAGTAGCTCTTGTGGAAGTAGAAGTTCAGTGATGCTCCAGATGCTGCCGGGATAGGTCATATAGAAACATGCAGCCATGAGAAAGGTGCTATGAACTACATTCAGAAAGCCTGCTTCCAGGTTAAAATAGCACATATTTTAAAAAAAATACTTTACTCCAAAGTTTGCTTTTTTCACCAGGAAGTTTAAAAATTTGTATATTCTTCAGAAATATTTCCAGTTTGTGCACAACCAGGGTTTCTTGACCTCTCCTGTGATCTCATATAATATTGTTACTCAGATGCAACACCCTATTTTTAGAGTTTCATGATTCCTCTTCTCTCTCTTTTTTTCTATTTTCTACCCTCATGCCTTTGGAAAAAGGAGTGCTTGACACCACGTCTCCTTGGTCAGTTAAACCCTACCTCCTAGCTCTCTGGGGAGAGAAGGTGAGCTACTAGAGGCATGTCCAAGAACACCAAAACCATGGTTCTTGATTGTCACAAAGATTTTAGACACAAATTCGGTTGCTGCCTGATCCTTGCAGAGAATTTGGACACTGTATATGGTGGAGTAACAGAGTCCCTAGTGTAAATCAACGAACAGGGACACGGGCAGGCTCAGCTATGAACACATAAGGTGGGAGTATAAGTTGCAATGTCATTTTTTATATTAATTTTTAGTCCTAAGGCCCACACTCCTGCACTCTGGCATTATCAGTGGAGCCAGAAGCACCTTAGGAAACCCTGAGGAGGAGGAGAAGACGCACAGCTAGTGCACAGCCTTGCTCTAAAATGGTGCCTGGCCTGAGCAACCTTTGCCTTTGGAATAGCAGAAGTACTCTCTCTCTCCCATTTATGCAGCTGGTAAAAAACACAACAGCAATGCATTTCCCAGTGTGACCTCTGCATTTGAAGCATCAGCACAAATTGAATTTCTACTGACAACCTGCAATTATTTGAGCAGAAAGCAAAGCATAGAGCAAATCTTCAGGGTAACACTGTTAAAGGTTTTCAGATATGAGACAACGCCATTTCCCACAGGCCACAGGATTAGTATCTGAACAAGTGGAAATGTGGCCCCAGGGAATATGTGATGACAATTCATAGCACTTCCATCCCAGATGGGATTTAAGGATCTCCAGTATGCAATACCTTTTTTTATTATTATTTTTTTGCTGCCTCTGTTTTGAATTAAGAATATTGTAAATATAAAACTTGTGCTATTGAAAATACTCCTAATAGTATATTAGAGTACAAAGACTGAATTTTTGTGATTTTTAAATGAATGTTTTTGAGGTTATCATATTGTCTTGAGCTTCTGCAAGGATGACTGCAGTATGCACCAGAAACGATTCGCATCTGTGTCTAACTGGTACTGAACAGGGACTGTAATGGTTTTGCATGAAATTATGGCACTGACTCTATAATTAACATTTCTTACACTTCAAATTACAACCTGAACTCTCTGCCATAGATTTTATTAACAGTTTTTTTGTTTGCCTTTCTGAAAATATTTCCCCTCATTCTTAAATCATGGACTATTAGAGAATTATGAGGACAGCTCATTGGTAGACTGACTGCTGTCTAGAATAGTGGGAATTTGAAAAACTGTTTTCATTTCCTGGTAGCCTTCCATTTTTTCTTGTAGAAGCTCAATTCAGAGGCACCTTTGTATAAAAATTTCAAATAACACTCAACCTTTTAATAAGAGCAATGGCATACACAGAAATCAAGGTTTGTTGTCAATTTTTGAATGTAGATATGAATTTATTTGGGAGGAACCAATTGTAGGTCTGTGAACATTAAAAAGTTTAGGAGGTGGCTAGTAAAAAACACCAATAACATGGAGAAATGTGTTGAGTTTCCAGAAGGTGAGTGAAATAAAACAGTGAATTCCTCTATAATCTACATTTCTTTTTCTTTTTTTTTTTTAAGTTATAACTAGTTGACTAACGCAAAATCTTGTCATTTGCTAATTTATAATATGTACCCTGACATAAGTAAATTGCAAAGAAGTCACATGTTAGTTTGATAAAATACTTTATATGAGGAGAGAATGGTTTTCGTTCCTTGGAAAGGCTGCAAATACTGATCCCTTTGCACTCCTCTAACATTCTGAGAATTCCTTCCTCAAAATGATTTTGTTAGAACTTTGTTTTTTATGGGTCAGTGTGGGGTTTTTTTGTTCACAGTCCCTAGGCTAGTATTCTCAAAGACATACAGACTGCTTCTCTCTCACTGTATCTCAAACATGTCAGGTTTGAGAAACAGCCACCAAATGCAAAATAAAGTTCAAGGAAACTTTTTCAGGTCTTCAGTCTAACCCATGAAGCAGTAGTTTTAGGGCTGAGTGTCCAGGAAGCGTCTTATATCCTGGACATTTTGCAAGTTATGCTTGCATTTCACTGAAATACTACATAAATAAGTGTAATAAGCTACATTTATTATTCATTAAATAAATGAATGAGATTAATTTCTGATAACCAAATGGATAATTGTGCTTCTTGCCTATTTCAGAATTTCCTTTTACTCAAATGCCATAAAATTTTTTAAGATGATTAATTCTGCAATGCAAATAAGCTTGTATCCAAAATAAGTTCTATAATTTTCACTTTGGTTGGTTTTGTAGAAAATCTAGCTTGAGGAAATTAGCTAAGCCAAGCTTGTCTTCATACAAAAGTTACACCAGTTTAATTTGAATCGCTTTAAAAATCGATTTTGTTAAACCGATGTGAACACTTGTTTGGACACTAGCAAATTGATTTTGCCCTGGCTTATATTGATTTAGCCTAAGTCAGGAAGGAATTCACTTAAGACAAATTAATGCAAGTGTGAAATAAAATTAAAAGTGCCCACACAGGGTTTGCATGGGCTTGTTAAATTGATTTAAAAATACACTTTTAATTAAACTGATACAACTTTGTGTAGGCCAGGCTTAACACCACAAAGAGAAATCTTTGGCTTCCAGAAATGACAAAGTCTGTCATGTCCTGAAAGAACTTTAAGTCTGATGACTGGCTCAAGGTGTTGCAAGATTTCTCCATTAACACTTGAAATAGCTTACAGTAATTTTGCAAACACATAGCTCCGCTCTCCATCAGGATAAATTTACCTCTTCTTACTCCCACAATTTTCTTTTTTAAAATTTTTTTTTCATCAGTGTTGTCTCCCTTACAATTAAATAAAATCTGGCTTCTGAACTGAACTGAAAGATTTTATAAACCTGAACACAAACTTTTGTTTTACTGCTCTCCACTGCCATTAAGCAACCCATCTCCAGGACAACTCCAGGACAACTTTCTTCGAATAATACAGGCATTGATTTTGGAACACTTGCATACTGGGTACATATTATGCCCCCTTTTCTACTGGAGGCATAACAGAACACTTGCTGGCTTCAAAACTAATGCTGTATTCTATTGTAAACCAGTAAGTTTTCATAGTACTGCCAGTTGCTGAATTTTCGTGTGCACTTCAATACATGATTACCAATTTTTCCTCATATATTTGTCCAAATAAAGATGATCTAGACACCAGTGCCCTTGTAGAGTAACCCTGAATAATGATTTGGAAACCAGGCTGTGACCTTCACAATGCTGTCTGGAAATGGCAATCAAAATCAGAGATTATGCAGAAACCTCGATCTCAGAATGTGTCTTGTTTGCTGAACTTTTGCCAGATGCAAAGTACAGTTTGAGGGAATGTATTACAGATTGCTGTGCAGAATTCACCCCACACCCCACTCCCTGATCTCCTAAGAACAGAAAATAACAAAATTACATGTTTCCAGAGGCAAGGCTATTCACAGGGTGGTAATCATAGCGGGTGTTGGATAGGGCACCCGTGCTTGAAAGCTGCTTTACTTCACATACAGACATTGCCCTTTGCAGCTGGCTTGTTTCTGTGGTATTTCCACTTCCTCACTTTGATGGCTCTGCAAGGGAATATGATGCCCTGGATTCCTGTTGGTCAGTTCACTTACAAACCAGGAAATCTTTGTTAGCTGTAAATCTGGCAAGATGATTTTGGCATTGCTGAATCAACTAACTGTATTTTCTGTGGAAGAATCACCATTATCTGCTATCATATGAATAAGAAGCTGAGTCTAGCCAGTTGTCATTTTTTTCTGGGTCTCTCACCAGTAGAAATGATGTAGATGATTTTCATCTACGTAGTCATTGTAGTGTCCTATCTTAATCTTTGGTTTTCTATGCACACAAAAAGTAGTTTCTTAAACCTGTCCACCTTTCGTTGTTCTTGTTGTTTTACTTAGTACTATCTCCAGCTCACCTACATCTTTGTTAAAAGTACAGTAGCCAGCTGGCAACAGTACTTAGAAAAGAGTGGTAGAGAGCTTCCTGTCTCTCATGTTAAAGTGTTCCTGCCAACAACTTTAAGAATGAGATTTATCCTTCTGTCGCTGTTGCTGCAAATAGTTGACATGTTTTGTTTGTAATACACTTCTTCTATATTGATGCTCTATCAGTCATCCTTCATTTTGTATTTATGTATTTGCTTTCTATTTCCTAAGAGGAAAATTTTATATTTATCCATATTTAATCCCATCTTGGTTCTCGGAATGTTAGAAAGACCCATAAAAGGTCAAGATTGGATGGGCCATTAAGGTTAAACTGATTTATTATCAGATTTAGTTTGAGGCACATTTGTGCAATGGAATAGAATAGTTGCAAAATATTTATCCACACCACACCTGTGTTTTTTCAAATGTTGTGTTTCTAACACTGGAGTGTATTTCAACAGTGAAAAAAAAAAAAAAAACAAACCTAAAACAACCCCCCCAAACCCCCCACAACTCTATTGGATTCTTAAAATTCATGATTACTGAATGAAAAGAAAAAAGTATTGTGAATGAACACTTACTGGAAGAGTCATGGTCTCAGTTTTTACTGCCTGAAGGATGCCTACATGGCTCCAATGAGCTATTGAACTTCATTAGTTAACTGTACTGGATTTTTTTCCTCTCTTGTTTATTTTTTGGTTTTTTGTTTGTTTACAGGCATTCATGCCTTCAGTGGCTACCACATTATGCTTAAGGAAGTTCTCATGGTACGTCCACGAATTTTATTTTCCTCATTCTTGACTTCAGGGTCATTTTGAATAGGCTCATCCCATTTTCAAATGCCTTTTTTTCAAAGTCTGTTTTCACATAAAAGGTTGTTATGTGAGTCTTCCCTAACCTTGTTGCACTTTCTTATATTCTTCTTTCTAATATCTGGGGACTACAGATTTGACTTATAAGCTCACTGTCTCTGTCTTACATAGGGCCAAGTCAAGAATTGTGCTGTCTGTTTAAAACTGCAGAAGTAGTTTAGAAGTGATAATTTAAATCTACACAACTTAAAAATATTTAAACCTAGTCCCAGGATTATATTTTATCTGACTACTGGAATCATCTATTCATCTCCTGCTAAACTACATTAATCCCTTTCTGCATTATGTGTTCAACATCTTTATTTCTAATGTGCAGGTAGTAATACTCTGGTATGTATGAAAGGGAGAACTTTAGCTCTGCATTATTCCAATACTATCTGAGTCACTGTGAGAGCTACTATGGCTCAAAAGCATTTGTGTATCTCTGATTTGTGTCTATCCAGCTTCTCTTTGTTACACCAACATAATTAAAATAATGCCTATATTTTTACATAAACCTACAGATTCCATAGTTATACTTGTCCTTGTTATGATTATTAATAGTTCTTAAATTTTGAGCAGTAGTAGCTACCAAAGTCACCAACTGAAACTGATGGTCTCCTGTGCACATGTAAGACGCATCCAAATTTAGCTACCACCAAAAAAATCCCCACGAGTTGAGGTAATCAGCAAAAAATAAAATTAAAAAAAGAAAGAAATCATAGATGGGCCTTCACTATAGCCATAATGGCTGCAATAACATTAATGGTTGGCTTAAAGAAAGATGTGAGTTGGTTTATTCAGAGAACACGTCCCATGAGTGCAGGCATGAAAGGCTGTGCAGAAAACCACTTTCAGTAGTCAAACTGAATTCTAGAGAGCGAGAGATCATGGGAATGAGTGACATTAGGACTCAACCAAAATGCACAGGTGAGAAGGGAAGGACAGAATTTCAGGGAGCTGATTACATGTGTGCTGCATGGCAAAGGACTGTCTCTCCATCCAGCTCTGTGGACATATCTCTGTGACTGCAGTAAACAAAATGCAGTGAGGAAGAGAACGAGAGGGAGTACTGGTCACAAGAGTGGGGATGCAAAAGTGATGCATAAGGAGTGTAAACAGATAGATAGATAATGATGCAAACATAAGTGTATAATAGCAAAACATCCTTACAGAACACACAAACATACCTGATACCTGCTGGTGGATCTCACCTTTCCTTGAACAACGCAGTGCACTGTCTTGCAAGAAAACAATTGATCCCTTTTTAAGTTTTCATATAATACATTGCAGTTCAAGACTGAGGACCAGATTCTTACTGTATTCAAACCACTCAGAATTCAGAGAAACAAGTTAATGCTACCTGAAAGCACTGGAAGGAAGGACAAGCTTGTGCTTTGTATTGTTAACCTTCAGAGTCTACATATGTTAAATTTGAGCTGCTATGATTTATTCTTTTCTTATAGTTATCTTAGGTCACCACTTGCTCTATATGGAGAAGTGTAACAAAAAGGTGGGAATCAAGGTAAAATGCATTATTGTTTAAGACTTTTATTATTGTGCAGCTAAAGAATAATTCTATGCAGAACAATTTTAAGAGCAGCAGATACCTAAGAAGCTGTCAAATGGCACTGTTAACTATAATAATTTATCCTATAATTTAATGTAGCCTTGACCCCTGTCATAAGTTAATACACCATGAAGAATAGTGTGCAAAAAACATGCTTATTAATGAATTGAAGAAATAATGTGACATTGTTTTTTTCCATTTCCCATGAAATATCTTAATATTGGAGTTAGCAGAGCCTAGACAATTTTTGCTGTGTAATTATGGCTGTCCATATCTTACTAACTTGTGCTGTGATTAAAAGGTTTGTAATTTTGATGATGCTATCTGAAGCCAGATTGTTTGATTCAAGACAAAAATAACACTATGTGTGAACTCTATATCATACACTCATATTTTGTCTATTTTTGCAAATGGAGTGTCTTAATTTGAAACTCTTTATACATAAATGCTACTGCAGATGTGTGGTATATCCTAGCTCTTATGTTCTGTAGTTTCTCCTCACAGAGGCAGGTATGGTGTAAGGCTGATCCTCCAAGTGGAAAGGCTGGCTGCTGATGCTGTGATTGTGTTTCAGGTATTACCACATCCTGTCTATGGTCTGTACCGTTTTTCCATTCTTGCAGTTCATGTACTGTTATTTTGTGCACTTTGGTCCAGAAGATGTGCTAGCCTTAGTCACCAGGGGAAGCTAGATCCTTTTCTCTGAAAAGCTTGTATTTAAGGAGCTATGGGGTCTTTTTGTCCCCCCAAAAACATATAATCAATTTCCACCACCTACTAAGAGGAGAGGTTCCTGCATCCAAGAGAAGCTTTCTGAAAATATTGTCTGTATTCTCATACTAATTCTGAAGACATCTGAAAGTCACAGATAAAGCCTTTGGAGTAGTAAATAATCTTCATTCTCCACATTGTCTGGCTGCATGCTGACATAACTCTGCTTAAAAATTCCTGATGCAGAAGAACAGTATAAAATTTGAGGATAAGCTCCTTTGTAGATAGGCTGGAGCCGTACTCTCTGAGTTTTCCTTGACGCTCTCAAATGTGTCTTAAGCTGGAGAATGTTAGTCAAGAAGAACTTGTGGTAAGACTACTGACAGCTGTGGAAGCAGTGCAACTTTAAGATAGTATCTCCAGAAAAAGGAGACATACCCAGTAGCCAGCCTGCATAGAGTCTCCTACTCTATAGTTACAGTGTTAATGAAGTATGAGTTACCCTCTCTAAAGAAGAAATATATCAAGTATTTCTAGACTGGGCACTTACACTGTAAGGTAGTCACATTATAAAACAGAGACAATTTTTCCCATAGCTCAATTTAAAAAAAAAAAAAAAAAATTAAAATTGAGACCTTAAATTTTGTCTTTCAATTGTATGGTTAAAAAAATAGGGTTCAGTCCAACAAAGTATTCCTGTATGATACACAACTTTACTTCTCGATAAAATGTTTGAACATTGAAGTCAGTGGGATTCCTGGATAAGCTTAATAATTTCTCTTTTTTTCCCATAGAAATGGACTGCCCTAAGTGGTTTGGTTTTCCAGATCAATGAAAACTAACAGGTTCTCACTGATACTGAATGTCTGACCACTAGTTTAACAATTGACTTAATGGGAGAAACTCAGGCCAGTTTTAAAAGGCTTTCCTTTGTTTGTGTAAACATCTGATAGGATTGTTTCTGGATACATATTATTTTCTTAATAACTTTCCAGTAGAAATGCTGAGCCATTTTACACTCACTTGATTCCTCTGAGGTTTTCTAACTTATATAACTTGTATACAATGCTCAAAAGCAATGAAAGGGTTAAATCTCTTGTTGTTTTTAGGCTTGCACTGTATACAGGGACTTGACATTTTCACATTAATTAAAACAGACTGCCTCAGTCCCTATGTACATGTAACTCATATTTAATTCAATGGAATTCTTGAATGTGCATTGATGGAAGAGTTTGGTCCCTACATTTAGTATTGTGGCAATCAGGAAATGTCTTATCCAGTGGTATATTTAATGGTATATTTAATTTACCCACAGCACAAATATTGAAATATTTAAGCCTTTGAAATATTTTGTTTAAATTAAGTATTCATTTCAGTGAGGGAAATCTTCAAGACTTTCCTTAAGCAAAACATAAGTTTGGGACTTGAGCATCTTTACGAACACCACCTCCAGTACACTAATGTTATTGTAGGGGGTTTTGTTGCTGCCATGCAGTATGAATCATACTTATCCACACAAAGTGTAGGAATTTATGGCACATAAGTTTTCATGGATTTCATTTCCTATTTAAGAGCACATTTACTGGAATCCCATGCGGATGTGTAGCCTTTTTCCTTAAGTTATAGAATACATGACGATTTCTGGTGTCTCTGAGATACTTTTTATTTGTTTGAAAAAGAAAACCAGATACTCTGGCTACATCTAGACTTAAGAGTGGGTTCACAACATAGTAATCATAAACTGAGGGTGAATGATAATAATGGCTAATGAAAGTTTTCCTTTCCTCCAGAACCAAGTCACAGAGAGATGCTTTGTTTCCTGAAGTATCCTAATACATTGCTGAGGTGCAGTACTCCATTATCCAATAGTTGGATATGTAGCCATGTTGGATAATAGCCAATGTATAATGGAGTTGTGTTTTTGTCCTCTGTGATTCTGGATAATATCTGTCTACCTCCATTAGGCTCCACACCTTTACCTCTGCAAATAGTCCATTCTCCTGAGAAGCTGTATAATGCATAGGGGGGAGAAGGAAGCAGGTTATTAGGTAACATTTGCCTGGCAAAATAATGCTTCAATTCAAGCTGGTTTTCAAAGTCTATTAGTTCCATTTTTCCCTGATCAATGGAAGAAAATAAAAACTAAAGAGGATCAAAAGAACCCTCTGCTGATCTCCATTTAAATATGAAAAGATTTAGGAGCTAAATAATCATAGGGTGTTAGCTCTATTCCATCTTGAGACTGTTATGAGCACTCATAAGTGTATACAGTTTCTTCCTTAAAATGCCTGGAAATGTTGAACTATGTGTCTTAATATAGTTTCTTATATTTTAGTGAAAAGGCAGCTGTAGAGTCATCATGACTATGGACTTTTATAGTGCCGTAAAAATTCAGTGTCATCATAAATTCAGGCTGCTGAAAATGTTGACATTTATAGCAACTTCTACAAGGACATATTTTAAAATTATATTAAAACTTTATGCAGCAACTTTTATTTAGTTAAAAAAGTAAGATTATAAAGCAAAACATTTACTCATGTGAGAACGAAGAGGTGTGACAGTTTATAAAAAAGGACTAAAAAGAAACGGTTTTGTAAAGCATATTAGTCAGACACAAAAACACAACACTTGAATCCTGTTTATGTTAACAAGCAATTGAAGTAAATAATTAATATTCATATCTATTGTCCTTAACATAGATTGTTTATTATTTGGTCATGTATCAGTGCCACAGATATATTACAACATTGCTCTTAAGGCTCAGCATTTCTTTATGTGATTTACATTGAAAAATCCTTATTTCTACTAAGTTTTTAGGACCCATAAAAAACAAGTGAGCTTAATGAATACTGTTAAAAGTAAGACATAATGGAAATTTGGGTTCTTCTATCTACTAAAATTTAGGCTGCAATGCTGCAGCCCTTTAGGAATCTTGCTAAAATGGACTGCATGGATCCCAAAATAGCATAACCTTACACGTTGAAACCTACAACACATGGACAGTTGCTCGTGAAGCACCTGAGCTAGATCTCTTACATTAAGTTAAACCACTGATTTCAGACAGCTGTGCAGTAAGCATAGCATGTATTCACAGAAACTAACCAAAAAACAACATTAAAGAAGGAGGGTATGGATGTAAAATGCCACTTGTTTTTTATTCTTTGAAGATATTCAGGAAGTGTCAACTAACTTCTCCTGAGTTTCCATCAACTTTCATTGAATTCTGATGTACCACAGAGAATAAAATACATTGAGTATTCCCTCAAAACAGTGACATTTATGTTTCAGTAGAGCTGAAGTGTAGGGACTAAATTCAGTAGGGACTGAATTTAGGGATTGAGCCAATTCCTACTAAAGTCAACAATACAGCCCTATTAATTTCCTTGCAGGGATATCAGGCAGTAACACTGAAAAGAGCTGAATCAAAGACTTTAACTTTGACATTAATGCATAAGGAAGATTTGGAATGAATTTTCTTACCCCTATGCTCAGATTTGCCTAATTTTTATATATAAGGACCGGCTTCTTGAAGTTTAATGGCAGTTTTAGTTATGCATCTCTACAGTTTTCAATATATGATCTCCAGCATGTGTAATTCTATTTCTTGATTAATGAAAAAACAAAATTAGAGTCTCTCTGAAAGAACAGTTATACAGTTACAGTAAGTAAATATAAAAGTGATGACACACATATACAATAAATGGTCTTTTTTCTCACAGTGTTATCCACAAAGTTGCCTTGCTGATAATGTAAAAGTCTGTTGGTATAGATAGATATTCATTATATTCAGAAAGAATACTCAGTGCTACAGCCCATTTCACTTTAAGGTTCCAGCAGCTGTTAATTATATTTTAAAATGATGACACACCTAGGCTGAATTTGAACCTGAACCTTCCGCACAAGAAAACCAACCAACCAAAACTCAAACAACACTGTGTCCTATTGTCAGGGCTCCCTCTTCTGATCTGTTTCTTCTTTTTTGTCTCTCATTTTACTATTTCTAGGCATTATCCTCTATAAACATGTCTGAGGCTACCCAAGGAAGTCAATCAATAACTTTCTTTTTAAATAAAAAATAAAATAAAAAAAAAAATCTCAACTGCATTTGACTGAGTCTTTTCAGTTCAGTATCACTACCACAAACCTATGGGGCTGATGTAAGAAGTCTCTTCAAGTCTCAATTTTCATATGCTGTGCTATGAGTTACTAATACTTTTGCTTAAAAGACAGACCTACAGATGCAGATGACCACTAAACAGTACCACTAGTCTAAGATCATAGAATCACAGAATCATAGAATATTTAGGGTTGGAAAGGACCTTAAGATCATCCAGTTCCAACCCCCCTGCCATGGGCAGGGACACCTCACACTAAACCAT